>CM072936.1:44145343-44202843 GCA_036971965.1 Nyctalus aviator | reverse complement strand
AGCCGCCTGAAAGGCCCTTGTGCCTGCGGCTGGAAAGGTCTCCGTGGGGCTTGGAGATGGGATTTGTCCTTTTAATTGATCATGAATATCAGAAAGGTCACATGCGTTATGAGCTGGGTGGGGCGTGTGTGTGTGTGTGTGTGTGTGCCCACGGCCAGGACTCACACAGCAAATGACACCCAGCTCCCAGCTCGCGGGCCGGGGGTGGGAACGGGAGAGGCACCCAGGGCTGAGAATGAGAAGAGGCAGAAACGAATAGGGGAGAGGGTGAATGGGGGAGAGGGGAGAAAATGAGAATGGCGGGGGACAGACAGACCAGACAGAGGGGAAGAGAGAGAGAGAGAGAGAGAGAGAGAGAGAGAGAGAGAGAGAGAGAGAGAGAGAGAAGGCCAGAGGCCAGAGGAGAAGGAGCAGAGAGAAGCCCCCCCCCCCAAATGAAGAGCAGCAGGGGGTCCAGGGCAAGCCTCACCAGCTTCGGGATTTGGTTGGATTGAGTGTCTGTCAGTCATGGGCAGGAAGGCGAGCTGCTCCCTTCCCCTCCTGGGGGCACTAACCATGGCCAAGGGCAGGGGTCACTGCTGTGTTCACTGGCTCCCACTGGGCACAGGAGCAGCTCCTCCGGGGGCTCACCAGGCCCTGGGGCCGGCCCTGCCCGCACTCCACCCTCGCCCGCCATGGGGTGCCCTGGCCCAGGGCCCCCTCCTCCTCCACGTCCTGGCACCTGGCCTTCCCCAACCTGAGTTCCACGGCCTATTGCATTGTCTGTTCCCACACGGGGCTCCAGGCTCCCTGCGGGGAGGGACCTGTTCCAGTCACCATGTGTGTATGTATGTGTATGTGTGTGTGTGTGTGTGTGTGTGTGAGTGTGTGTACAGTCGGGGCTCCAGGCTCCCTGCAGGGAGGGACCTGTCCCAGTCACCATGTGTGTATGTATGTGTATGGATGTGTGTGTGTGTGTGTGTGTGTGTACAGTCGCCTCTGTGTGCACAGCTGTTCACGTGTGTGGCACCTTTGTACTCTCTCCCAGTAGAGCCCCCCGGAAAAAAAGTCTTCTCTCTCAGTCTTACACGTGGGGGCTTTGTCATTTGGGGGGCGAAGACCCTAAGGAGCCGGGTCTCTGGTTTGTGTGGGAGGGTCAGTGCGGGCAGGGATGAGCCAGCTGAGCCTCAGAGTCCCTCTGGCCGCATTGTTTTCAGAGGGGAAGGGCGAGAAAGAGAGAAGCATCCATGATGAGAGGGAATCATGGATCGGCTGCCTCCTGCACGCTCCCTACTGGGGATGGGGTCTGAAACCCGGGCCTGTGTCCTGGCCGGGAATGGAGCCGTGACCTCCTGGTCCATAGGGTGATGTTCAACCATGGAGCCATGCTGGCTGTCCCTCTAACCACTGAGCCACACTGGCTGTCCCTCTAACTACTAAGCCACACTGGCTGTCCCTCTAACCACTAAGCCACACTGGCTGTCCCTCTAACCACTAAGCCACACTGGCTGTCCCTCTAACTACTTAGCCACGCCGGCTGTCCCTCTAACTACTAAGCCACACTGGCTGTCCCTCTAACCACTAAGCCACACTGGCTGTCCCTCTGGCTGCATTTTGGTCGGACGGGCATCCGTGGGAGAGGGCCCCTGTGCCTTGGGGGAGAGGGGCAGCGGGAGAGCCCTCCTCTGCTCTCCCGCAGACATCTCTCATGCCAGGGGGCAGGGCGGGAGGGCAGGCAGCTGCCAGGAGGGTGAGGCTGACCTGACCCCCTCCTGAGCTCGGTGTGCTGAACCTTCCTCCCACAGTTTGAGGCTTCCTGGTGTCACTCACGAGGGAAGGGGAGAGTCAGCGGTTTGGGGACCTGCCGCCAGCTGGCCCCCCGACCGGCTGCCCAACGCAGCATCCGTCTGCGGGCGACGAGTAGCAGGGGAAACCCGGTGTCCATCCACAGGGGAAGGCGCGGGGGGCGGGGGGGGCAGTGGTGGTGCAGGAAGAGAGCCGTGTGTGTGTGTGTGTGTGTGTGTGTGAGCACGCGTGCGCCTGTGTGAGAGAGGAATGGGCCCCTGGGGGTGGGGACGGAGCAATATGGGGTTCTTGGGCTTTCCTGTTTTCCAGATAGGCAGTTAGGGGTGGCCAGGCCGGCAGAGGAGGGAAGTTAGAGGCAAATAGGCTGGCAGGGGAGCAGTTAGACATCCATCAGGCTGGCAGGGAAGTGGTTAGGGGGTGATCAGGCTGGCAGGCAGAAGCGGTTAGGGGCAATCAGGAAGGCAGGCAGGAGAGCAGTTGGGAGCCAGCAGTCCTGGATTGTGAGAGGGATGTCCGACTGCCTGTTTAGGCCCAATCCTAAAACAAGCAGTCAGACATCCCTCGAGGGGCCCCAGATTAGAGAGGGTGCAGGCTGGGCTGAGGGACACCCCCCTTTCCGATCTGTTATAAGCACATGCTAATGGTTACATTGAATGATGATGATGATGATGATGATAATAATATCATAATAACAGCTCTCATTAATAGACCTCTGGCCATGATCCAGGCTTTGTCTGTTTCAGTGGATTTAATCGTCACAGCAGCTTTTATGTGGCCCGTTCATATTCCCATTTTACACGTGGGGGAAACTGAGGCTCCGAGAGAGGGCGTGGCCAGGGCTGGGGCTGCCGGGTAAGACCGGCCGCTGACTCTAAAGCCCACAGCCTAACCACCCCGTTTGTCACGGGGCCAAGGGGAGGGGAGGGCGGGTGAGAAGAGATCGGCCAATGAGCTTGCATGCATCTGTGGATCACCCGCGACACAGACAATAGGGTGGTGAAGGCCTGGGGGGGGGGAGGGGGGGAGGGGGGAGCGGCTGGCTGGGAGAGGTCAGTGCGGGGGGGGGGGGGGGGAGCGGCTGGCTGGGAGAGGTCAGTGCGGGGAAAAGGGAGCCTATGTAATAATTTCAACAATAAAGATTTTAAAAATAAGGGGCCCTGAGTTCCACAGTTCCCCGGGAAGGCGGGGGGCCCGGGAGGCGGAGTCCCTGGGACGAGTCAATTCTGCAATTAGTCGGTTCCTGCTTTTTGATTGAATTCTTCCCCAACCGTGCGCCTCATGCGAGCCGGGGAAGATGGCTGGGCGGGGACGGAGCCGCGCAGGCGGTAATTAAGCCGCCTCCCCCCACGGCTCCGTCTCCGGAACCGACCTGTTTGATTCCGCAAAGGAAATCATTGGGGTTTTAACGGGAGGCGGGAAACGTTTGATTAGCGAGTGATGGATAAACAGATCGATGCCTCTGCTGGCGACATTTTCAGCTTCATTCTTGTCCCTGGAAAGGAGACGGGGTGGGGGGCGGCAGAGGCGAAGGAAGAGGAGAGGAGGCAGGGGTGCCTGCTCTGGGGTTTGTGTGAATCTGAGAGGTGCTGGGACAGGGGCAGAGCTGGGGCCCCCGGAAGGCGGCTGGGCCTGGGTCCTGACAGCCTTATCCCTGACGGGGGCGGTGGCAGAGGAGATCCTAAAGCCCCCGCTTCCCACGGGCTCAGGAGCTCCCCTGGGTGACTGCGGGCCCAGCCAGGCCTGCCATCCTGCTGTCTCTCTCTCTGCCCCCGCCCTCCGCGTTAATGCCACTGTCAAGGTCAGGTCGGTGGAGTTAAGACCGGAGATTAGTCTGTTTCAGCCGAGCCCTTTTGAGATCGGACTCAGTGTAGTCGCTCGCTTTCCACACCAGAGGAGAGAGGCCCGCATCGTGCTTCAGGGGCGAGCTCACCAGCAGGTGAGCTCACCTCCCAGCTCAGCACTTCAGTGTCAGTGTCTCCATCTGTAACGTGGAGGCAACTGGTCATGGCCACCTGGTCATGGTCATGGCCACCTGGTGTCCTGTTGTCTCCGCATCCATTCCCCCCAAAGACCACCGGTTTCCCTTCAGGCTAATGACCTCCCTCTGGGCCCTCCCCCGGAGGCGCTGGGGGGGAGAGGGGGGGACTGCCAATCAAGGCGCTCGGCCAATGGGTGCGGCAGTGACTCAAGTTCAGCCAGTGAGGGTCTCCCACTGCTTGCCCCGCCCCTCTCTCCTGGCCAATGGGTGGGCATGGGACCCAAGCTCGGTCTTAAGGAAGCAGTCTCTCAAGCTGAAGAGTGGCTGGAGGTAGGTGGGTGGAGGCAGGTGGTGGAGGTGGGGGGTTGGGTAGAGGGTGGAGGGAGGTGGTGGAGGTGGGGGGGGTAGGTGGGTGGAGGCAGGTGGTGGAGGTAGGTGGGTAGAGGCAGGTGGTGAAGGTGGGTGGTGGAGGTGGGTGGAGGTGGGTGGTGGAGGTGGGTGGTGGAGGTGGGTGGTGGAGGTGGGTGGTGGAGGTGGGTGGGTGGAGGCAGGTGATGGAGGTGGGAGGGTGGGGTAGAGGATGGAGGGAGGTGGTGGAGGTGGAGGGGTAGAGGCGGGTGGTGGAGGTGGGTGGTGGAGGTGGGGGGGTGGAAGTAGGTGGGTGGTAGAGGCTGGTGGGTGGGGTAGGTGGTGGAGGTGGGTGGTGGAGGTGGGTGGGTGGTGGAGGCTGGTGGGTAAGGTAGGTGGTGGAGGTGGGGGGTGGGGTAGGTGGTGGAGGCAGGTGGTGGAGGTAGGCGGGTAGAGGTGGGTGGGTGGTGGCACCTGTGCATTCTCTGGGCGGCCTTTCGCTCCCAGGTACCTCTCCTCCGCCCTTTGAGGCCGGGCTGTGGGTCTGAGAGCGCCTCACGCCTCTCCAGGCAGCTCCCCGCCGCTGTCGCTGTGGCTTTCTGTCTCTTGTCACCAGAGAACCCTGGCAGGTCCCCCTCCGGCTCCAGGGAGGGAAGTGGAACCGAGGGTGGACACCTCTGGTGACCCACAAGGAGGGAAGGAGGACAGTCCCTCTGCCCTCATCTCCCCCCCCCCCACCCCGCCCCACTTCCCCCAGTCCACCTCCCTCATCCTGCACAGCTTCTGCTCCCGGCGCGGTCGGTCGGCATGAAGGGTGTCAGAACCCTGTGTGAGCAACATCAGCCTGCCTGCCTGCCCCGGGGCGCTCTCCTAAGAGGGCTCCTTGGCTCTGCCCTCTTTGTGAACCCCCTCATGCTCTGTCATGCTGAAATCCCCAGTGTCTCTGGCCCGGCCCGGCCCCTTGTGTGTCCCTCCCACCCCCAGTTCCTTGGGGAGCGCTCTGCCCTCTCAGGAGGGCAGCTCTGGCCGGTGCCAGGGCTCCCTGGAGGGAGGAGAAGGCATGGCCCCCACCCTCAGCACCTGGGACAGGCTGGCAGCCCAACTACTGCCCTACTGGGAATTTCTCACTCACTCTCCTTGCCTCCTTTTTAACTTTTGTTTTGTTTTGTTTGTTTGGTTTTTTTTTGCAAGTCACCAAACCCAAGTCAAACTGGTAAGAAAGGCGGTATTTGGGCCTAAGTAACTACGGTGTCCCTGAAGCTGGGCTCCGGGCGTGGCTATGCTTGGGAGCTAACCCCGTGTCACTGGGACTCCGTCTCTCGCTCGGCTCTGCCCTCCTTCCTTTGCTCCATGGCCTCCCGAGCCCTCGGGCACACGTTCAGCGTTCAGCACCTGCCCACGGCCAAGGGCGCTGCAGTCCGCCTGGCCTGGGTACAGACCCTGGCCCTGCCATTGCCAAGGGCAAGTGCCGTGACTTCTCTGGGCTCAGGCCTTCTCGTGGGACACAGGGAAGAGAGGGTCCTGATCGTGACGGGGATCCTTGTAAATCGGGGGATGTGCCCGGGGCCCCCCATTTACACGTTGAAACCCTGCCCCCCCATGTGGCTGTGTTTGGATTGGGGGCCTGTGAGAGGTGATACAGATTAGATGAGGTCATAAGGGGGGGTGGGGGGTTTGATATGGCTGCTGCCTTATAAGAACAGGAAGGGACCATAGGGCTGGCTCTCTCCTGGAGAGCACAGAGGAAAGGCCTGGGAGAACCATCCAGAAGGCGCTTGTCTGCAAAACCAGGAAGAGAGGCGTCCCTAGGGACCTGGGTCGTGGACTTCACAGCCTCCAGAAAGAGAAATAAATATCTGTAGCTTAAATCACCCAGCCCCGTGGTCAGCAAACTGTGGCTCTCGGGCCACATGCGGCTCTTTGGCCCCTTGAGGGTGGCTCTTCCACAGAATACCACGGCCTGGGCGATTCTATGTTGAAAAAGTGGCGTTAGAAGTTTAAGTTTAAAAAATCTGGCTCTCAAATATATATTGATTTCAGACAGGAAGGGAGAGGGAGAGATAGAAGCATCAATGATGAGAGAGAATCATTAATCGGCTGCTTCATGCACACCCCCTACTGGGGATAGAGCCCACAACCCGGGCATGTGCCCTTGGCAGGAATTGAACCTGGGACCCTTCAGTCTGCAGGCTGACATGATGCTCTATGCTCTATCCTCTGAGCAAAACTGGCTAGGGCCAGCCTATGTATTTTATTACAGCAACCAGAGCAGACGAAGACACTGGCTCAGTGTTACATACTCGTCTATCTATTGCCTTAGTGAAACCTGAGGACAACCCCCCCATAAGGAAAGGCACTGCTATTTGCATTTTACAGACAAGCCACACGCATGTGAGGCCCAGAGAGGCAACGTCACTTGCTCAAGGTCACACAGCAAGCAAGTGGCAGAGCCGGGGACTGAAACCAGGCAGCCTGGCTCCAGAGGCGAAGCTCTCACCACTACGCTATCCCTCCTGGCCTTGGCTGGGCGCATGGAATCAATGGGATACTAATGAGAGGGCTGGGCAGATGGGGCGTGCTCAGGAGGTGCCTGCACCCCTCCCTCTCCCTGCTGACCTGTGCCCGGACGGGTGGGTTGGCCATCACGGCCCCCTCGCCCCCGCCGGAGCCGGAGGAACTGCACGGCAGGGTTTCCATGGCAGGCCGGGCAGCGGGGGCAGCACACACCCAGACCCGCCCGGGGAGGCCCTGTTTGCCCAACTCACCATCACCCGGCAACGAGGGCTACGGGAGGCTGAGCGAGCAAAGCGGGGGTGAGGGCGGCTTGGAAACAAAGGCCCTGGGCGAGGTGTCTGTCTGCAGAGCCTCGTGCCTCTAGATCCCCGGCAGGGCAGGGCAGCTGACACGGGACCTTGGCATCAGGCTGGGTGAGGAGGTCTTGGGAGGTGGTTTTGGGGTCAGAGAGGGATGACGGACCCACTGCTCGCAGCAGTGTTAGCCCCACGAAGCTTCTATTTAAATAATATATATAAATAATATATATATATATATATATAATTCATTTTTATAGAGGAAGGGAGAGAGAGAGCTAGAAACATCGATGAGAGAGAAACATCCATCAGCTGCCTCCTGCACACCCCGCCACCGGGGATGTGCCCGCAACCAAGGTACATGCCCTTGACCGGAATCGAACCCGGGACCCTTCAGTCTGCAGGCCGACGCTCTATCCACTGAGCCACACCGGCTTCGGCAACTCTTCCATTTTTTTATGGCGACTCTGTGGGTGGGGATGAGGCCACCACCGGGGTCCAAGTGGGGGTCATGAGGAGAGCTGAAGCATGCTGGGAGCAGAGGCAGAGCGGGGGTGGTGGGCAGGGCTGACCGCTCTGGGTAGGTGGGCTGGGCGGACTCTGCAGGGCATCCCGGTGCTAGGCCAGCCCGTGGAGCTGACCTGTGGGCACTCAGATCACAGCAGCCGGCGAGGGGCAGCCCAGCCGCCACGGTGACTACCGTCCAGGGCCCGGGGAGGCCTGTTCCCGGCGCCCGCCCTGCTTCCTCAAGGTGACCCTGGCCTTGAGTGGACACTCTGTCTCCCTCTGCCCATGACGGAGGGTGGTCATTAGCCAGAGTGGGACTCGCCGCTGATTACCTCCCCACGCCATTAATTCTCATTTTCCCCGCGTCCTCCGAGACCGGCTGGGGTGGAGGCGGCGGGGGCTGGAGTGGGTGTGCGCGTCCCAGCGAGAGGCCGGGGTGACCTGCTCCTGGTTTCTGGGCTACTGCCCCTCTCCCCTCTGCCGGGGCTCCCCTGCTTGGGCTTCTGCCTGCACACACATCCTCTCTCGCTGATCGTCAGCTACTCCTTCTGACGGCCCTGTGGGGCCTGGAGTCCTTAGCTTCATTCAGACCCTCTGCTGGGAGCAGAGACAGCCCCGGGGGGAGCCGGGGCAGACCAGGGTCGGACCAGGAAGGGGCTTCTCCCTCGGGGCATCTGCTCCGTGTGTGGGACCCACGGGGCGTCTTCGGCACCGCCTTTCGGCAGGAGGTTTGCCCTGGAAGGCACTCTCACAGCACGCACACTGCAAACCCACCCCCTGACCTTCCACTTCGTTACTAACCCCAGGCGCCCGGGCCCTGTCTCCAGAGACGGAGTGTCACTGGTTCTGGAGCGAGGCCTGGGTCATTCCACTGTGCAGCCCGGGCTGGGCACTGCAGACCCCTGGCTTCCTCCCCTCCATGTGGGTGAACGCACGAGGTATGGCCATCCCCCAGGAAATCCATATTTATTTTTTTTTAAAAAAATACATTTTATTGATTTTTTTTACAGAGAGAAAGGGAGAGAGAGAGAGAGTTAGAAACATCGATGAGAGAGAAGCATCCATCAGCTGCCTCCTGCACAGCCCCTCCTAGGGATGTGCCCGCAACCAACGTACATGCCCTTGACCGGAATCGAACCTGGGACCTTCAGTCCGCAGGCCGAGGCTCTATCCACTGAGCCACACCAGCCAGGGCAGGAAATCCGAATTTTAATTCTGCAGCCGGTCCACACAAGGGAGCGGCTCTCTCACGGTGACACGTAGGGACGTGGGGGTGGTATGCTGGGCACAGGGGCCCCTGGGACTCCCCAGCACGCCCTGGATGCCGTGATTTGCCCGGCGGCCTGCCTGCAGACGGGGTGCTCTGCTCGGGGTGAGAATTCTTCCCTCTCTTTCTGTCTCCTTCTCTCCATTAGGAGCAGCTCCCAGGCGCAGGGACGGACGGACGGGGTCCTCGGATGCAATGCGAGCAGCCTCCTGGAGAAGGTAGGAGAAGGTGACACAGCCGCCCCGCGAGCAGAAGCCACCCAGCCAGGGTTGGTGCTCACTGTGGTGGTCCCGAATCTGGGGGGACCGAAGGGGGCAGGAGGGATCAGGGAACTGGCCCAGCCTGAGCTCACGGGGAGACAGACCTTCCAGGGGTGGGAAAGCCTGGGGATCGACGCATGGGCCCCATGGGTGCATTCTGGGTGGCACGCACCCATGGGCACGGACGGGTCCCGTGGACACAGGCTGGGGCGTGTCTCCGGCTCTGCTTTCTTCCGAGGAGAGGCTCCGGGGAGGCCTCGGAGCATGCTCTGAGCGCCTCACGGTGGAGGCCTTCTGAGGTAGCCACTGACCGGCCCGTGGTCCTGGGGCTGCTTGCTGCTCGCTGTGATGGTGACCGGGACGCACACCCCTCCCGGGCCTGCGAGGGGGGCAGTGAGGGTGCGTGTGGGAGCCTGAGACCCGGGCCTGCCTGGCGTGCAGGGTCGCTGCTCGGGCACATGGGGCTCCAGAAAGCATCCTGGTTCCTTTCGCCTAGAGCCGTGATCGGCAAACTGTGGCTCGAGAGCCACATGCGGCTCTTGGGCCCCTGGAGTGTGGCTCGGCCACAAAATACCGCGGCCTTGGGCGGGTCTATGCTGAAGACGTGGCGGTAGAAGAAGTTTACGTTTAAAAAAATGCGGCTCTCCAAAGACATGTCCGTCGTTGTCCTGTTGGCAGTTGGCTCTGTGGACGGATGAGTTTGCCGACCTCGGGCCTAGAGAATCTCCAGAAGCAAAAGCCGCCCCTACTCTTAGGGCCCTGGGGTCCGGTTCCCCTACCCTTTGGGGGCTCTTCTCAAATGGACAGAGGGGGGTGGGGCAGTCGCAGGTGAGCGGAGATGTGGCAGGGCCCGTGGGCCGGTCTGAGCGGGGCTTTGGGAGCCTGGGGGCCAGACCCCCTTACATCCGGGCACCCCGGTGGTGCCGGGATGGAGGGACCTCCTGGGTCTCGGTGGGGCCGCCCAAGAGCCTAGGGTTGGGGCCAGCGGCAGAGAGATGGAGGGAGGCGGGAGCAGGGGCCGGCAGCGGCCTGGCCTGGCAGGGGGGGTCACCATGGCCAGCCTCTCTCTGCTCGCGGGGTTTCATGGGGGACGGAGGGGTGTCACCGTTTGCAGGTAGAGAAACTGATACTCGAGTGAGTGGAGCCGGGACTTGGGGACGATGGGAGTCTAGGCGCTGAGTTTTTTTTTGTTTTTTTTTTTTAAGAGGGAGGGAGGCCTCGTTTGTTTCTTATTTACCAACGCTCTCCTGAGTACCTACTGTGTGCCAGGCGCTCCTGGAGACTCTCTAGGTGGAGCAGCGAGCCGGGGAGTGGAGTCCCTGCCCCCTGGGAACCAGCGTTCTGAAAGGGAGGGGACAGGCCCTGCAGCTCCGGGAGCGCCTTTGTCTTCGATCCGGGCTGGCGTGCGTGATTCCACGGGTCCGCATGTAATGGATGGTGCTTCTCCCCAACCCGCAGGCCCGACGGGACCTGTGCGGCCGCACGACCGCTCGCCAGAATCCTCCTCCCCTGCCCGTCACCCCAGGGAGATGGGAAGGTGGGGGGCGGGGGGAGGCAGCAATGACAACAGAAATCTTGGCCCCTCTCATGTTTCTGATCCTAAAGAGGTGCAGGCAGGGTTCCCAGAAACCGGCCCGGCCTCGAGACCTCCCGGCAAATCAGACAGGCAGAACCCCGCGCCCGCTGGGAATGAGGAGAGTTTGCACTCACTGCGGCAGGTTCTGCCCATCGGAGGCTCTGTCCGCGGGAGAGGCCCTGCTCACGGGGATGCGGCCTGCGCGCAGAGCTGAGTGTCCTCCTCCCGCGATGTATGTAAGGCGTTTATGCCAGGACAGGCTCCATGGAGGTGAAGGGGCCTGGGCGTGGGCGGAGAGGGGCTCCAGGAAGCCTGGGGGGGGGGGGATATTGATTACGATCACAAAAGACTGTGGTGTCAGGTCACCTTCCCGCCATTGATTGCCGATCGGCTCCATCACGTCCCTCCCTTCCCCAGCCGCCCCGCCCCTCCGCTCTGCCAACCGCAGGCCGCGGGGACAAATGTGATCATCGCTCCCTTGCTGGTACGGTTGCGATTCCAGGTCATTTTTCACACGCAGTGAGCCCAGGTGGGGCTGGGGGCAGGGGGCGGCGAGGAAGCAGGCGTTCACCCACAGAAACGCCATGATCCCCAGCCCTCCGTGAGGGGGGGCGGGAAGCCTGGTTGCGGCTCTCTCATCCGGCTGCGGTGCTGTCTGGTGCTGGGCTGTCTGGGTGCCGGGCTGTCTGGGTGCTCGGCTGTCTGGGTGCAGGGCTGTCTGGGTGCAGGGCTGTCTGGGTGCTCAGCTGTCTGGGTGCAGGGCTGTCTGGGTGCTCAGCTGTCTGGGTGCAGGGCTGTCTGGGTGCCGGGCTGTCTGGGTGCAGGGCTGTCTGGGTGCGGGGCTGTCTGGGTGCAGGGCTGTCTGGGTGCAGGGCTGTCTGGGTGCTGGGCTGTCTGGGTGCTGGGCTGCCTGGGTGCAGGGCTGTCTGGGTGCAGGGCTGTCTGGGTGCCGGGCTGTCTGGGTGCTCGGCTGTCTGGGTGCAGGGCTGTCTGGGTGCAGGGCTGTCTGGGTGCCGGGCTGCCTGGGTGCAGGGCTGTCTGGGTGCTCGGCTGTCTGGGTGCAGGGCTGTCTGGGTGCCGGGCTGTCTGGGTGCAGGGCTGTCTGGGTGCAGGGCTGTCTGGGTGCCGGGCTGTCTGGGTGCGGGGCTGTCTGGGTGCCGGGCTGTCTGGGTGCCGGACTGTCTGGGTGCAGGGCTGTGTGGGTGCCAGGCTGTCTGGTTGCTGGGCTGCCTGGGTGCTGGGTTGTTTGGGTGCCGGGCTGTCTGGGTGCCGGGCTGTCTGGGTGCCGGGCTGTCTGGGTGCAGGGCTGTCTGGGTGCCGGGCTGTCTGGGTGCCGGGCTGGCCGGGTGCTGGGTTGTTTGGGTGCCGGGCTGTCTGGGTGCGGGGCTGTCTGGGTGCCAGGCTGTCTGGGTGCCGGGCTGTCTGGGTGCAGGGCTGTCTGGGTGCAGGGCTGTCTGGGTGCCGGGCTGTCTGGGTGCCGGGCTGACCGGGTGCTGGGTTGTTTGGGTGCCGGGCTGTCTGGGTGCGGGGCTGTCTGGGTGCCGGGCTGTCTGGGTGCCGGGCTGACCGGGTGCTGGGTTGTTTGGGTGCCGGGCTGTCTGGGTGCCGGGCTGTCTGGGTGCCGGGCTGTCTGGGTGCAGGGCTGACCGGGTGCCGGGCTGTCCGGGTGCTGGGTTGTTTGGGTGCTGGGCTGGGCTGAAGGATGCAGGATGGACTCCTACAACCACTAGCCCTCCACCCTCTGGCGGTCGGGAGGGGGGGGGGTGGCAGAAAAGGAAGCGGCCTCATAGATTAGCTACCTGCCCGCGGAGCAGCCAGGACTAGGAGCAGCGGGGCTGGGCCTGCAGTGGCTGCTGTGGTTGGAGTTAATTCTGTTGTCTCTGCAGCCTGTTGGGAAAATCGATTAGGTGAACACGCTGGGACTGCAGAGATTTTAATCTTGCCAAAGCAGATAGCTAAGCAAATCCTTAACGAACTTCCGCGAAGCAGGATCTAAATCCTCCCCCGTCCAAGCTTCCTCGATGTGGGGAAGACAGCACCGACTTCAGGCTGCGAATCATCATCCACCCATTGCATCCGGGTTTCGGTGCCGGGCGCTGGGCATACAGAGACGGACAGAACATACACCGTCCTGCCGTTAGGAAGCTTATGGTCCAGAAAGGGCAATGCGTTGCTGCTGTGTTTTTTAAAGCTAAACAAACAGAAATGGTTTTGACTTGCTGAATAAAGGCATGGTCTTTAACAGCTGAGTAAGGGCGATCCTTCTAATCGTTTTATTGGGAAAAGAGCAGGAGGCCTGAGAGCAGGGGCCGTGCTGTTGTCGTCCAGCGGTGCCGTGGTGTGAGGGGTCTCCGGGCTTTTCCTCTCCCCCCGTCCCCCACCCCGCCCCCCAGCCTGGTAACCCCCTGCAGTCTGGTTCTGCGGACTGGGAGCTGTAGATGTCTCGTGGAGGTGGGATCGTGCCTGTCTGCACCGGGCGGGTTCCCCTGAGCACCCCGTCCTCAGCCTCTACCCGTGCTGCCACGGGCGCAGACCGCCCCCCTGTAAGGCCGTGTGCTGTTCCGCTGTGTGTCTGCGGCACACCGTCCTCCTCCGTCCACCGTGAGGGGAGCTTGGGCTGTGTCCACATCTCAGCCGAGTGAGCGGTGCGCAGGGAACGGGGGTACGCACGGCCAACGGGCACATGGCAGGGTGCTATCAGGATCGTCAGGGCGTGTCCAAACCGCAGTGAGGTGTCACCTCCTCCATGTCAGGGTGGCTTTGTAAACACGTGCACACACACACAAAGCACACACAACACACACATATACCACACAACACACATAGCACATGCAACACACACATACACACAACACACAAAACCAATGCGCAGCGCATAAACGCACACCCCACACGTTTGCATACACAGAATACGCATGTGTGCCCATCACACATACACACGCCAAACACGCATACCCAGTAATCACACACAACACACACACACCCAACACGGGTGCTGAGGAGGATGTGGAGGAACTGGAACACGGAGCACTGCTGGTGGGATTGCACGGGGGACCCGGTGTGGCTGCTCCTTTGGGCTGTGCTGCAGGCAGCCGGCCCCCCTACCCCACACCCACTGGCCGTGTGTATCTCCCCCAGCCTCCAGCTCAGCCTCCCCGCCCGGCACCGGCCGCAGCGGCGGGAGGCGGGGGCTGGCGACTTCTCACTGTGCCTCCCCGCCTCCGTGAGGCCAGCTGAGGGGCCGCTGGTGGAGCACAGACCCCACCCGGCCCGGGTCCCCTCAGCTCTCATTGCCCCGAAGCAGGACCGGCCTCCCGCTCCCCCAACAGGCAGGCTTCCCGGGGACGGCGCTGGGCGGCGGCCAGGGGCTTTCTGGATCCCTTCCGTTCTTGGAAGCGAGCGCGTCACTGCCATGTGTCGGAAACATGCGTGTCCGCCTGCTGCCCGGATGCCCGGCCAGCCCCGAGGAAGGGACTCGGAATCTGTCGCCTCATCTTGCGGGATCCATCTGGTCTGGATACGAGAGGCGCCCGGGCCTGGACCTCTGACTGGCTCTGCCCCAGGCCCGCTGCCCTTCTGCACACTCGGCTCCATCGGAAGCCCATGACTTGTGGGGTAGAAAGCAATTAGACAAAGGAGGAAGTGAGAGGAAGGGAGAGGGAGAGAGAGATAGAAATATCAACGATGAGAGAGAATCACTGATGGGCTGCCTCCTACAGGCCCCACACTGGGGACCGAGCCCACCACCCGGGCCTGTGCCCTGACTGGGAATCGAACCGTCACCTCCTGGTTCAGAGGGTGATGCTCAACCACTGAGCTACACTGGCTGGGTCAGGAGGCATCTCTTGTCCATGCTGGCGGGACAGCCTTGAGTCTATGAGACCAGGCTTCTGGGGGGCTCCACTCCGCGGCCAGAGAATTTTGGCTTTTCCATTAGAATCCCATCTCCCCCTCGCCTGGCGTCCGACTTGAAGAAATCACATACCCCCCTCATGCCTCTTTCAGCCCATCTTTGCATCCCTGGGGTTTTCCTGGCCGGCCCTTGTGTACGGGAACTCGGCGCTGAGCAGGCGTCATCGCTGCAGCCGCATAAATCCCACGCAAACCTCATCCCGAGGAGCCCCGGATGCGTTCTCATCAACGTCCCCCATGGCTCCTGTGTCAGGGAGCCCAGAGGGATAAAAAAAAATGAACGCCCGTCCGGGGTCTGATGAGCCCTTCCATCAGCAGTGATGATAAACAGACTGTCGGGCGGGCGCGGCGATTGAGTTTCGCCTTCGAGCAGCGGATGGAGGGACGCATCAGGCAGAGCCGGGGTGACTGCGGGACCCGAGCCGGGGAAGCCCGGCGATCCCCAGGGCTGGGCCCCGGGCAGGTGGGCATCGCCGGTGCCCCTCCCCCCACCCCGATCCCAGTGCTGAGCCCTCCTGCTGCACGGCTCCCAGAGAAACGAGCAAAGTGGGGAATCTCTGCTGCCCTCGGAGAGGGAGCAGACGCAGCCGGAGAAAGGCCGGGCCGCACGTCGTTTGCCAGCGAGCGGGATAAAAAATTCAGATGAGGTATTTTCCTGACGCCGTGCCAGGCCCCATTAGGAGAGCATTTCATTTTCACGTGTCGGCGACGGCACGCGGTCCGGGCCAACCTTCACGGGCCCGCAAGGTGTTCCCCGAAGCCAGGCACACGCACACACACACACACACACACACAGACACACACACACACACACACACATACACACACACACACAGACACACACACACACACACACACACACGGCCGCTGTCTCGGGCAGCAGCACAGCTGGGTGGGGTGGGGCGGGGCGGCTCGGTCCCCAGCATCTGCCGGGACCCTCCCCGGTATGTGATTTCCCACAGGAAGTTTCCCCGTGGGTAGCTCCCCGTGGGTAGTTCTGCGTGGGTAGGTGAGCCGCCCGTGGCCGTGACGGGCGTGCAGCTGTGGGGTCGGGGCACATCTGCAGGCAATCAGGCCGCTCTCCGGGCAGGAGCGGGGTTTTATTATGGGATTAGAAGTGTAATCTTGGATAAATAGTGGAGATTGGAGGGCTGCAGTTGGAAGACTTGTTTTCTCTCCCGGAGCGCAGTGTAAATAGCAAACCAGAAACCAGTGGCTCATTATCGAGGCCGGCGCCCAGCTCGCCCGTCTCCTCCCGCCTTCTGGCCGGGCCTCAGAGGTCAGCTCAAAGCTGGCCGCGAGGGAGGTGCGAGGGGGTGCCAGCCTGGGCGCAGGATGGGGGGGGAGGCATCAGGGGTAAATGGGGGCCACCGGCTGCGTCCCGGGGCCTCTGTGCATTTTTGTGGGGTCGAGTATTTTCCCCCCTGACCCTCCCCAGTCCATGCCTTACCCACCTTTGTGAGGGACTCGAACCGTGAGGGTAACATCCGGCTGGTTCTGCGTCCTCTCCCCAGTTCCGGTAAGCGATGGGAGGACGGCACTCCGTTTCTGTCCGACATTTCCAAAACAGATGCTCTCCATCCCGGAGCGTCGGTCTAGGGGCACGCACTTCCTTTTCATCGTCAATGGTGACGGTCACAACCGCCCGTTTACGGCCGGAACACGTGGCCCTTTGGACGCTGGCACGGGACCCGGCCTCCCCCTGGCCACCGACCTGTGCCGGCTGCACCGCTGTCGGCCTCCTCTGCGTTGTCGCCGCCTGTGACCGCCCCTCCCGCCCTCCCACCACTGCTGGGCAGCCAGGGTGCCCTCCCCGCCTTGGGTGGTCCCAGGCATCACAGAGCTTGCTGCTCTGGGCCACAGGGAGCCGGCTGCAGAGGGCAAGTCCACTGGGCTCTGGAACGCTGGGAAAGGACATCTCAAGGTCATGCCCGACCGTGAGGACCATCGCCATGAAGGGCCAGTGAAAGACACGTGCTTCCCGACCGGCTGCTGGCCAGGGCATCAAGGCAGTCAGGGGATGATTACCAAGCGTCTTCACTCATGAGGAAGGACGGAAGGAGAAGCCCTGGATCTTTCTTCTAGAAAATGCGTTGTCGCTTCTCAACAGCGAGGTTCAGGCCGCTCAGAGGCTCCGTGTGGGCGGCAACCAGGAGAGGCCACACGGAGGGAGACCCGAGGCGGGCCCCAGCGATGGGCCAGGCCGTGTGGGATGCTTGGTCATAACTCCCCTCCCGGCTTCTGACTCAGTGGGTCTGAGGTTCCCCATTGCTAACAAGCGCCCAGGTCCTCTCTACCCTCCCCTGAGCCGCCGCGACAAGACTCTTGGGGTCCGCAGCCCCTCTTCCGAGAGACCGGTGGGTGCCTGAGCCCGCCGGGGGCTGGCCCGGTGGCCCGGATGGCCCGGGCGGAGATACGTTCCCAAGGGAATGTCAGCAGTTACACGCAGAGAAAGGGTCCATGGCCGGTGCCCGGTGTGTGTGGATCCGGAGGTCTCGGGGCAGAACCAGCTCCGCCCTGACCACGCATGGAGGGTGTGTTCCCCGTCCAAAAGCAACAACACGGCAGACGAGGACTGGGTGTGGCAGGGCCGCGTTCTGTCCCAGCGTGCTTTCTGCTCCCGTCATCACCCGCAGGAGCCTTTCAGGCGTGTGGGTGTCCGTGCCTGGACATCCAGCTGTCTCTCTCAGACATTTTCGTTCTTGAACGCCGGGCAGGGAGGAGGGGGCTGGAAAGAGGTCCAGTCAGTCAGGGGGTGTCCCTCTCGCCGTCGCAATGGGGACGGAAGGCGTCTTGAGACGCGAGAACGGAGCCGGGGGGGGGGAAGGTGCGTGTCCTGGAGCCGGGCCCACCTGCAGGGGGTCCAGACCCGCCACCCCGCCTGCCCGTGACCCAGGGCCTTGGGATTGGGGGTCAGTGACGAGCCAGGCGGCCCCGCTCTGCTCCGGATGGCCCTCTGCGGGCCCGTGTCCGTTCCGCCCTGGCAGGGGGACAGGAAAGCAGAGGGTCCACAGCCAGGGGGCGGGGGTGGCCGTCGCTCCCGTTTACAACTCGTCCGGGACCCGCTGGGCACTTGACATGGAAATGCACCAGGAAGCAGCCTCCGTCCGCGGGGGCACCTGGCTGGACTTCAGAGGGAAACCGGACACAGCAAAGACAAGGCCATTGTTGGGGGCCCCAGATGGGAAGGCCCGGGAGACCCGGACACCAGAGAGAGCACGTGGCTCCATGAGAGGGAGGAAGGAGCCCCCCCCTAATCATGCTCCCCCTCATTTAAAAAAAAAAATAAAAAGACTTTCACAGACTCCAGTTCATCTTCTGGTCACAGAGGAGGGACGCCATGATGCCCACGTGGCTGCTGGGGGGCGCGAACGCCAGGCGGGTAGCTTGGCGCGGGTTTCCTTGGGGGTGGGGGGAGGGGGGGGGAGCAGAACAGCCCTTCTTAAACCTCCGCCGCCTTCTCCAGGTCGGCCCGGCCACACCCCCCTATCTTCTGACTCGCCTGTTTTTCCTTTAAATTCTTAATCGCTTAAGTGAGGTATAATATGCAGACAAGAACACGCCCTCACGTTCAGCGTGCATCTCCATGATGAATCTTGACAAACTCATAGACCCCCCGTAACCACCTCTACCATCAAGACCTTTTCTGCCCGGCCCGTGTTGCTCAGTGGTTGCGTGTTGACCTATGAACCGGGAGGGAGGTCCACGGTTTGATTCCAGGTCAGAGCACCTGCCCGGGTTGTCGATCAATGATTCTCTCTCATCGTTGATGTTTCTCTCTCTCTGGCCCTCTCCCTTCCTCTCTGAGGTCAATAAAAATAAATGCGTATGTTAAAAAGTAAAAAGAAGACATGGACCTTTGCCATCATCCTCCAATGGCTCTCTGAGCATCCCAGGTGGGGAGAGGACACACAGCCCCCCCCCCGGGAACGCATCCCTTTTGGCGGGCCTCTGTTCCTGACTCCGTGTCAGGTGCCGGCACCCCCTCCCCAACGCTTCCCGAGGGGTCCGGGAGTGGAGAAACCGCCTATCTGTGCCCCACATGGAGAGGCCAAGCGGAAAGACAAACGCTTTAAACTCCCCGCCGCCCGCCGCCTGTTCCCGGTATTTCCCTAACATATGCTAACATATGCTTCCCCCAGAACTTCAAACACCCGCTCTCAGCGGCGAGGAAAATAAGACCATGCGTCCCGCTCCACCCCGAGCCCCGCCGCTTCCCCTCTAATGCCATTACCTCATGTACAGAAGAAAATGTAAATCTGAAATATGCTGGTGATTATGGCCTTTCTTCCTGACAGACATTGTAATCTAAATGCACATAAATTGAATTTCTCCCTTAAAGAAACCTGAATACCTTCGGAGCATTTTAGCAAATCATGTGCAGCCCTCGTGGCACCACATCAATGCGCCTCGGAAAGGTGATCTGTCTGTGGCCCGGCTCCCTCACTCGAAGGATGGAGCGGGGCCGGGGCCTGCCAAGAAAAATAGGGCGGGCTTTATTGATATTCAGAAGTTATTTTATGAAACGCGCACAAAGGACAGAGACGCGGGGAGCTGGGGGGCTACCGGGGGGAGGAGCGCCCAAAATTAACTCCCTGCATCCTGCTCGCGCCGTCTGCCTGCCAACGCGGGGTGGGGGGTGTGGGGGGGGGTGTGGGGGGGAAATGGAGAGAGAAGGGTAGTCGCCAGTTTGCAGTTTTGCTTCATTTTGACTCTGCTCGCTGGGGCTACCTGTGGGGGGGAGGGGGGAGGCCTGTGTTAGCGATTACGGGGCCCACGGCAGTGGTGAGGAGTGGGAGTGGGAGTGGGAGGCTGCAGCCCATCCGGTGAGAGTCCTTGGGCCCAGATGTGGCCGGGGGGAGAGGAAGGAACGTTCGAACAATCTGGTGCTCGCCAGCTCGTGCCCGGATGGGAGAGCGGCAGGCAGCTCAGATCTCTTGGTGCGTCTCAGGGGCTGAGGCCAGGGCTGCTTGGGGATTGGTTACTGATGGCCACTGCTAAGCTGGTAGAGCTAAAGAAGAAGAATAACAATAAAAATAACAACAACGATCATCTATAATAATAAGTGTAATATGTTAATATGCTCATTAGACTGGACGACCTTCCCGATGAGCCAGGGCTGTGAGGGAAGCCTAGGTCCTGGCTGGCCTGCTGGTGGTCTTCTGGAGAAAAGCCCAGGTTCCAGGTGCCTGGAGGAAGGCAGTGCCAGCCGCCAGGGAAAGAAAGGCCCACTCTTGTATGAATTTCGTGCATTAGGCCTCTGGTAATCCTATCTGATAAAGAGGGACTATGCTAATTGACCCTCACACTGTCGCAAAGACGGTGGCACCCACAGCCAGTAAGGAGGGGATAACTGACTGCCCCACCCTCAAAGATGGCCGGGTGTTGGGCGCGGGAGCCATGGCCCGTGGCCACAGCCTGCCCCTCTGACAGCGCTTGTTGCAATCGCATAATTGCTTGTGAGACTGCACGGGACTTATGGATGCGGGGGTCAGTCTCTCCGCTGGTCTCTGTTCCTTGGGGTCCCTGCCAGGAGGCTGTCAGAGGCGAGAAGATACATGGCTGAGCTCAACTGCAGACACAGAAGCCAGGGAACCATGCTCTGCCCTCCGCCTCCTGCACCCGGGGACACCTCTGCACCCTTCAGCACGGGGCCCGGACACAGGCACATGAGTTCAGGATAACGGTCCTGACTTCCAGTGCCCGGGACGTGATGCCAAGGACGTGTCTGGCCCATCCGAGGGGCGCCCTTCCTCCAGCCTCGACGGGAGCCCCCCCCCCTCCCCCCCCGCCCCAGGGAGGCAACCGTTTAGGATTTCCCTGAGACTTTGCCGAGATGGGGTGACTGGGGGTACCCACCCCGCACAGTGGAGGCTGGCCGGTGAGGGAGGGAGAGAGATGGACAAAGGAGTTTGTTTTCTTAAGACTATGAGGATATTGACTGAGGGAATTGCTCCTACTTCCTTTGGCTAAAAAAATAAATTTTTGTTGACTTCAGAAAGGAAGGGAGATATATATATATATATATATATATATATATATATATATATATATAAACATCAATGATGAGAGAGAATCATTGATCATCAGCATCCTGCACGCCCTCTACGGGGAATGGACCCTAAATCCCAGGCATGTGTCCCTTGACCAGGAATTGAACCGTGATCCTTCAGTCCACAGGCTGACACTCTATCCACTGAGCCAAACCACCTGGGGCAAAGTAATGTCTTTCTAATTTATAAAATTGAGAAAATTGAGAAGAAAAATCTGCACTTATAAATGCCGCTTTAACTGAGATTCAGTTCCCTCCCCATCAGAGAGATGAAAAAGACTGCCTTTCAGAGGAACAGAGGCGAGCTGCCCGGGCAGGTGGGCATCGCCGGTGCCCCTCCCCCCACCCCGAGCCCGGGCCTGGGTTTGGGGTGCTGGCTGGGGGTCCAGAAGGGCCCCAGTGGAATCCTCCTCTTCCGGAAGAGTCACACTGGTGTTTTGCTCTCAAAAACCCTGGGCCCAGCTGGTTGAGCCAAGCCAGCCGGGAGGCATTTGTAGGCTATGGCACTGAAAGAGAGAGGAACCAAAAAAAAAAGAAAGAAAGAAAGAGAAAGAAAAGAAAGAAAGATCATTTCCGTAAGGACCGGGTATTAATATCCTGTTTAATTTAATTTCGGCTTTCTGGGCCGGCGAGCCCTCTCCGGCTAACACGCGGTGCCAGGTTGGCAGGGAGAGGCTGACGGTATCAAAGGAAGATTTAGCTCTGAACCCGTGCCATGCGAGTGTCTCTATCCGCGCCCGGCGCGGCTTTCAGAAGCGAGCGTTGGTGTCCCGCAAAGATGGGAATTGAGTGAAGGAGGCCTGGCCCCGGGGCCTGCGCGGAGCTCTGATGAGGACGTAAAGGCGGCTTAGAGGGCCCGCTTGCCAGGGGCGGCGAGGCCGGTGCATCCCCGGGAGGAGGGAAGCTCAGCCCGGAGCCCTGCAGAGAGAGGGGCTGGCAGAGCAGAGGCCGCACCGTTGGGGCTTCAACACTGTGAGCGGGCGCTCGGGGGGAGATAGCCAAGTGGGGGAGAGGGGGGAGGCCCCATCTCCACGGGTAGGGCTTTGACATGCATACTGCGGGAGGACACAGTTATTCCATAGAGCCAAGTTAGCTCTCGGGACCATCAAAACATTGAACAAAACCGGGACACAGCTGCCTCCCCGAAATCATGGCTTCGAGAAGCACAAAGGGGGTACGTGCCCAGTCAGGAGTGCAGGTAACACTGCCGCCAGGAACTGTCCTCCGAGAGGTCTTGCTTCCCACCCAGACCCTCATGCCATGAGCTAAGACCAGTGGTCGGCAAACTCATCAGTCCACAGAGCCAAACACCGACAGCACAAGGACTGGAATTTCTTTGGAGAGCCAAAGTTTTTAAACGTGAGCTTCTTCTAACGCCGCTTCTTCAACATGGACTCGCCCAGGCCGTGGTGTTTTGTGGAAGAGCCACACTCCAGGGGCCAAAGGGCCGCATGTGGCTCGCGAGCCGCAGTTTGCTGACCATGGAGCTAGACAACACTGGCAAGCGGGTCTGGGACAGAAGCAAGTGCAACGGGTCCAGCAGCGTCTGTGGGATTCTCCCTCGACGTTTCTCCCGGCCTTCAGCGCTCCGTCCTGGCCGCGGCAGTAAGCTTTTAAGAGGGTTGCGAACGCCAGGGGCTCCTCCCGGCTCCGGGAGCCCGGGCCTTTTACTCGGCCATATTTCCAGGGGAGGAGACAGCTAATGGGAGCCAGTTCCTTTACATTAAAAGACACACACTCGCAGTTAACAGCGCCCAACCACTTAGGGTGGCAGCGGCCCAGTTATTAATGAGATGAATGGCCTCTTACACATCCCTCCGCCGCCGCTGGACCACTGATGGGCTGATGGTCCGTGCATTAGGGGATGCGGCTCCTCCGTGGCTGTCATCACCGGCAGCGGCTGGCAGCAGCGGGAGGGCCAGTGCGTCAGACGCAGTGGCCCAGGGACATCGCTGTCCTGGGCTACCATCGGGGTGGTGAGGCGGGAACATCCTGTGGTCTCTCCGAGCTATTGGATCTGGGCAACGTCCCTCACACTGTAGGGGCCTCCTCCGAATGCATCTAAGGGATGCCCCCCGCTTTCCCCAGCCCCGCCTCCAGGTGCCCCTCCTTTGGGTAGCAGCATCATCATTGTTTCCCTTGAGAAGCCATCTCTTCCCTACTCCCAGCCCATTTGGTTTGGAGGAGCCAGCCCTGCTCTTTGGCTAGGGATGGGACAGGTGACCCAGGTCTGGCCAATGAGAGCAGCCCATCCGTCTGGCCCCAGTGATGGGTTCCCACTTAGTCAGAAGCAAAACAACTCGAGGGGCTGGCACGGTAGTCACACCTGCTATCTGGATCCAGCCGGAAGGGTCTGGCGCTCCACGTTGTTTCTGTTTGTGCGTTGGGCGTTTTGAGGGGTGGTACAATTCTGTACTTGTTTTAAAAAGGCTTAGGAGACTGCAAAAGAAACCCGTTGCTTCTCCAACACACGCTACAGAATACAGAGCTCCCCAAGATGTCGGCTGGTGGGCCCGAGAAACAGCACTTCAGTGGGGACGCCCGTAGGCATACACCAGGGTCTCCCTATTGCTGTCGAAGACAATGCATGGTGCTTACCGGCTTCACACACAGTCCAGAGTCTTCATCCATGACCTGCGGGCAGGCGAGGACTCTCTCTCCCGAGCTATGAACCCGAGTCCAGGTTCTTTTCATCATCACCATCGCTGCACCTGTCAAGCCCTCTCTTGCACCTCCCCCCCTCACACCCCGCTCGCCCCCGCCCCAAATATCTCTGTGTTCTGACAGCAAGCTGAGGCAAGAGAAAACGTGGAGTATAGTGCTATACCAGTGGTCGGCTATACCAGTGGGCATCCAGCTGGACTACATTTCCCAGGCTCCCTTGCAGTAAGGGTAAACCATGTGACTGAGTTCTGGCCAATGAGATGTGAACAGAGGTGATGTGCATCACTGCCAGGCCTGGTAATATCAAACCTATAGTATTAGTCCACAGAGCCAAATATCAACAGGACAACGAGTGAAATTTCTTTGGAGAGCCACATTTTTTAAACTTCTTCTAACGCCGCTTCTTCAACATAGACTCGCCCAGGCCGTGGTATTTTGTGGAAGAGCCACCCTCCAGGGGCCCAAGAGCCGCATGTGGCTCAACCATGCTGCTATACTATAGGTTTGATATTACCAGGCCTGGCAGTGATGCACATCACCTCTGTTCACATCTCATTGGCCAGAAATCGGTCCCGTGGCTTACCCTTACTGCAAGGGAGCCTGGGAAATGTAGTCCAGCTGGATGCCCAGAAGGAAAAGGGGAAAAAAATTCAGGTGGAGAGCAGCCAGCTGGTTTCTGCAACACACCAGGAACACGATGACCAGTGTTGTGTCGGTGGTTCCGTTGACGGCATGTTTTATTTGTGTGGCGTTGGTCCCAGGTGGTTTATTTTAGCATTGGGTAGCAGAGTCGAAGGGTCCAGAGTTGCTCTAGTCAAAACCGGCTTTCCTTGAACTATTTGCCGCCTTTGGTTTGCTGCTGTCTTGGAATGTAGTTTTCCAGGAAAGCTGGAGTTTCCTCTGTGTCCTGTCGCCCTGAGGTCCCGCACCAGTTGGGTGGGCGCCATGATGTGCGTTCGTGAGAACAATCATGTCAGGGGCTGCACATGAGTCCTCTGGTGATACCCGGGAGTCGCGGTGTCTGTGACATAATGAACCTTTCTAAATTACAGCCGGCGCTAATTAGATCACTTACTGCTACGTTCCAGGCTCCGGGACGATTTGCTTAAAGTGATGGTTACCTCTAATGAAAAGATACATAACGGAAAATGTCAGCAACCTTTTAAGCCCTCCGCGGCCCATCGGGAGGACTGTCTGGTGCAAAGTGCTCGCGGTGGAGCGGCGGTGTTTGTCACCACTTCCTCCTGAACCGGGCGAGTATGTATGAGCCCTTGGAAAAGGGAGAATTCCCTGGGGTTGGAAGCAGGTTAGGTAACCGCGAGCTGCCTCCTCCAGCCTTTGCCCGACCTGCCCCTCCCCATGCTCGCCGAGGCTGGGACACTCTCAGAACCAACATCTGCGGTTGTGGGCTACTCACTGGTCTGGTTTCCCTTGAACACCTGGGGTTCCCGGCCACCTGGCGGGGGAGAGGTGGCTCCTGGTCTCTCCCCCAGCCCTGTCGGAATGGGGTGCGTTTCCCGGCCAGCTCTCTGATGAGGCCGGAAGGGTCCTCCAGCAGTGGGGAGTGTGGTGGGAACGGGGTCTGGCCATGTTGATGCTAGGTCAGCAGGCAGGCCCTCGTCAGCAAATGGGGCCATTCCAGAAGGCCGTCTGAGGCATTTGCCGAGAGGTGGGCAGGGTGCGGAGAAACCCACGGGATGGCAGCGGAGCTGTGGCCACCGCCAGGCCCGAAGGGACGAGGGGAGGGTGTGGTGATCAGCGTCCAGAAGAGAGTTTGCCCCCCGCCCTCTACACCCCCACAAGGCGGACAGAACAGGGGGCATCGCATTCAGGGCCCAGGAGGAGCATTGGGAATCTGGAGAGGGACGTGACTGCCCAGTCACCCAGCATCCACCTCACTCTCCTGCCCTCCCCCGCCCTGCCCGGGCGCTCCTTCAGGCCACGCAGCCTGTGCGTGCTTGCCCCGGGCGCCCACGGTCTGGCTGGCAAGGGAGGGGCTGGGGTGAGCTCCGGACACCCAGGAACCTGCCCCAGCCGCCCCAGGCTGGAGGCAGAGTGGGCCACGGGTCAGGGCAGAGGGAAGGTGCCTTTACTAATAGCTTCTCATCAGGGATGGGCAGGGACCAACTCCCACGCTCGGCCCAGCCATGGAGCACGCTGCGGCTCTTTCTTCCTGGAAGTGGGGTGTGGAGCGTGAGGGGGAGGGGTAACGCTGGGCTAGGGGCTCGGAAGGAGCAGTGCAGGTGGGGCAGGTCTGCTTCCAGAACCCAGGGCGGGGGGAGGGGGGGAGAAGCAAGGCTGACCCTCCCCCAGGCTGCAAAATTGGCAGCAGCCGTGAAATCCTGGCTCCCTCACCCCTGCGATTGAACCTGCAAAGTCCCTGCCCATGGAGAGCGAGCAGCCCGGAGAAGGGACTTCTTCTTCCTCCCCGCTCCCCGGGTGGGTCCGAGGCCAAGAGAGGTCCGTTCCAATCCCATTTCTGGTGCAAGCTACCCATGACCTTGTGTAAGTCACATCTGTGCGGCTACGAGACTGCTTTAGGGAAAGAGTCACAATAAGATGAACACGCACCAGTGACCGCACACTCAGTGCTCGTGGCAGGTGGCAGCTGCCTGCCCGCCAACACTTTGACCTCCTCCAGGCATGATGGGCAGTTCTCCTTGGGAGGGAGGCACTCAGCCAGGGACTACATTTCCCAGCATCCCTTGTGTGCATAGGCATCTGTGTTCCAATAAAACTTTATTTGCAAAGCCAGGCGGTGGGCGGGCAGAATCTGGCCCAGGGGCCCTGGGGCTAGCCTCTGTTATGGGGAACATCCATCTATCTCTTTTCTAGATTTTTCCAATTAGCAGCATTTGCGAAGCACCAGTTCAGTGGCCTGCTTCTAGGCTGTGCCTGCCTTGTGCTGGGAGGGGCAGGGCTCCGAGGTCACTGCTCAGTCCTTCCCACCAACACTTACTGAACCCCCTTCCTCCCACCCCACCCCTGCCCCGTGTGCTGGGCGCTACGGTCTTCTGGAATTTGCCTGTGAGCCGCAGAGGCCCTGGCTCTGCCCACACAATTACATCCCAGCAGATGAAACGTCTACGGATAAGCCCGGGTGGGTGCTGAGGGAGCACATGCGTGTGTGTGTGTGTGTGTGTGTGTGTGTGGCGGGGGCGGGGAGGGGACCTCTGGTGCAGATTAGGGGGTAAGGAAGGCTTCTTGGAGGCTAACGCCCAGGGCCAGGGGACAGCTGCTCTACCTGGTCTGTGCCCCCCGGACCGCAGGGACACTCTGCCCCTTCCCCTTCCGGAGGTCTGGGGCCCGAGGAGATGGCACCGGCTCAGGATGCCGGGATCCTGGGTCCCAGGTCATCACGGGGACAAAAGCTGCCTGCCCACTAGAACCGCCTGCCCTGACGGGTGACGTGACCAACAAACAAAGTCCTGTTGTGTTAAGCTGCTCCCACAGTGTAGGGCTAATGGTTCGGCCGCGTTTACAGCTGCCCCGACTCTGCGCACACCATCTCACCTACACTTCTCAACCATCCTCCGATGCGGGGTCTCGAACCGCCCCGATGTTACCGGTGAGGAAGCCGAGCCTCAGAGAGGTTAAGTGGCTGGCCCAGGGTCACACGGCGAGTCGATTAAAACAGCTCGCACTCTAACCCGGGGAGACGTCTGTCTGCAGAGCCCACGCTGCTGACCGCTGTCTGGCCCCTGATTCCGATCGATACAAAACCCAGCCCTCCCGTCCGGCCGAGCCGGCGAGCCCAGGAGCAGCGGGGGACAGTCCTGCTCTGCGACTCGAATTAATGGGATGAGACAGGATCTCCCCCGGGGCCGGGGCCCGGAGGCCAGAGGCCAGACTGAGAGGGCAGCCGGGCCTCTTATCTTGGGGAGAGCAGGGGTTCGGAGGGGCTTGGCGCCTGCCGCCTGCAGATCTGTGCAGAATGGTCTGCCTGAGAGAGAGAGAGAGAGAGAGAGAGAGAGGGAGAGCGCTCCAAGAGGGAGGTCCCCCAAGATCCGCCCTTAATTCCTGCTCCCTCCGAAATGTTTTCCTTTTGCAGGCCAGCGAGGTGCCCGTCTCCTCGCAGCCGAGATGTCCGGGGCTGACAGGCTGAAACTGCTCGCTTGCTTTTAAGTGTCAGGAGATGTAAATAGTTTTAGTCTTCAGTGGTTTCTGATTGAATCTCCTTTTGAAGTAATGATAGCCATAATTTAAAGCAACAGTTACCATATTTTCCTTGCTGGCCGGCCGTCTTTGAAGCGCGGCGTATAAATCTGCTTAAAATCTTAAAATAGCTGTGGCCCCGTCTCCGCGCTCTAACCAGGAGCCAGGGAGATTCGGCGCCTAATTGCCGTCATCTGCAACCAATATCGGCGGCACCGCGGGCCCGTGACAAGGTGGCGGGGGAATTGCTCTGACATGGGCAGGAAGGCGGGGGCCGGGCCGGGGTCCCTCTCGAGGGGGGGGGGGGCGGGTGAGAGGGGTTGGGGGGAACCCTGGCGTGGGCCGGAGTTCGGAACAAACCCGGCCTGAAAATGAGGACCAAATGGGCTCCGGGCTGATCGGAGGTCGGTCTTCCGGACCGCCTTTCCCGGGCCCTTCCAAGCAGTGAGAGGGGCCTCCTGGCGAAATGGGAGAACTCAGAACCTTCCAGAAAGGGGAAGGATCGGGTCCCTGCTGATAGGATTCCCAGGATGCCCTTGGTGCCTGTCACTAGGCATGACGTCCCCATCCATGACGTCCTAAGAAGAATGAGGGAACGGGGCCCACAACCCGGGCCTGTGCCCTCACCAGGAATCAAACTGAGACCTTTTGGCTCATGGGGTCAACGCTCAACCACAGAGCCACGCTGGCCGGGCCCTCCGGGTCGCTTAGAGCTGCGTGGAGCGTGGACAGTGGCAGACGGAGGGGCCCCTGCCCCGTGTGAGGCCCCAGGAAGGCAGACACAGACAGGCAGGCCTCGAACTGGTGACCACCACGCTGGCCGGTGTGGCTCAGTGGATGGATAGAGAGCGCCGGCCTGCGGAGGGAAGGGTCCCGGGTTCCACTGCACCATCAAGGGCACATGCGGGGCTGCAGGCTCCGCCCCCAGTAGGGGGCGTGCGGGAGGCAGCTGATGCCTGATGCTCTCTCATCCTTGATGTTTCTCTGCCTCTCTCCCCTTTCCCCTTCCTCTCTGAAGTCAATAATAAATAAACAAGTAAATAAGCCAATAAAGGAATATTTCTTAAAGGAAAAAAAAAAAAAAGGTTGCCGTCTGCTGGGGGTGGTGGAAGGCTCCTGCGGAGGAGGGGAGCCGGGTGGGGAGAGTGCTCTGGAGGAGGACATGTGTCTGAGCTGAGGCTTCACGATGACATTGGTGGGAGGCGGTGGGGATTGCTGCCCCCTTCGTCCCCCCAGTGGGCCTGGCAAGGCCGAGACGGAAGGTAGGACCAGGGCTGGCGGGAGCCGAGGAAGCCCTCCTGGCAGAGCTCACCAAGGGGGGGCAGCGCCACGCCCCGGGGAACCCTCCGCTCCCGGTGCCACGCTGCCCAGCCTGGAGTCCTCCTGACAGTCTCGTCGCCGAATGTGAGGCCAGGGGCAGGCCCCGCATCCTCCCTGTGCCTCCCTCTGCCCTCGCTTCCAAGGGGGACTGAGGGTATTAGACTAGCCCGGCCCGCGTGGCTCAGAGCTTGAGCATCAACCCTTGAACTAGGAGGTCACGGTTTGATTCCCTGTCCGGGCATGTGCCCTGGTTGTGGGCTCGATGCCCAGGAGGGGGCGTGCGGGAGGCAGCCCATCCATGAGTCTCTTTTCATCATAGATGTTTCTCTCTCTCTCTCCCTCTCCCTTCCTCTCTGACATCAAGAACAGTGTGTTGATATATATATATATATATATATATATATATATATATAATATTTTATTGATTTTTTTTTTACAGAATAAGGGAGAGGGATAGAGAGCTAGAAACACCGATGAGAGAGAGACATCGACCAGCTGCCTCCTGCACACACACCCCGCCCCCCCACCGGTATCGAACCTGGGACCCTTCTTCAGTCCGCGGGCCGATGCTCTGTCCACTGAGCCACACCGGTTTCGGCAAGAACGGTGCATTTTTAAAAGAGAGGAAGAACTTTAGGGGTAGAATAAGCACATGCTTGACACACGTCCCCCGTGAGGATGCCTCGGCGATACCGCGGAGAAGGACCGAAGCACACCTGGGCCCCGGCGATCCCTCTCGCCGCAGGGCGCGGGCGGATGGCGGGGAGATCGGGGCAGGGCGGTGCTCGGGGGGGAAGTGGGGAGCGGAGGGGCCTGGGCGGCGGGGAGGAGTGAGGGGTGAGAACGGAGCGGGAGGGAGGCTCTGTTTGAATCGGGAGAAGAGTGTGCTGAAGGGGGTTGCGGGAGGGGGGGTTCTGTCAGGGAGCGGGTGGGGCACGTTGAATCGGGTCGGGATACCGTGGGAATCAGGTTGGCCTCCCGAGGAGGCGAGGGTGCCGTCCCAGGGCGAGGGGGTTGATGTAAGCCTTCCCTTCGCCCGAGAAATAGGCGCCTGATTTGCATGCCCCTAGGTCTCAGGTGGCGTATCCCATCCCTCGCACCCGTCCTGTCTGGGGCACGGGCGGAGCCTGGGCACAGAGGACAGCCACCAAGGTTTGAGCAGGAAGGAGGAGGGGGCCCCTTGCGACCCCCTAACCCTCCCAATGAGCAGCCCCTGGAAGGACACAGGGACCCCCCTTCACAAACCCTGCCCTGGAGCCGGGAGCCGGGAGCCGGGGGGGGGGAAGGGGGGCAGGTGCTGCCATGCCAGCCGGTTGGCAGGGGAGCTCCAGGTGGGGGCGACCCGACAGGCCTGCCCCGTGGGGCGTGCGATGCTACATCATCGTCATCCGATGGAACAGCCCTCCGGACACTTATGGAGAATGGAATGCGGGCCTTTAACACGGGGACGGGAATGAAAATAAACTGTGGTTCTATTATCCTTCGCCGCTGAGAAGCAAAGGGTGAAGGTGGGGGTGGGGGTGGGGTGGGGGTGGGAGGCGACATCTGTGTTTCAAGCAGCAGCTGCCCTGGGCCCGTAGCTGTCCCTGGACTGGAGGGGCCTCCCCCAGCATGAAGGCTCTCGGGGACCTGGGGCCGCCCCCACCCCTCACATTCCCACCCGCAGTGTATTGCTAAGGTTATAATTCCTGCACGTCCTCACCAACACTGGTTATTGTCTGTCTTTTCAGGATGGCCACCCTCGTGGGTGTGAAGTGGCACCTGACTGTGGCTTCGGTTTGCGTTGCTCAGATGTCTAATCCCATTGAGCATCTTTTTTTAAAAAAAAAAAAAAATGTATTTTATTGATTTTTTTTTTTTTTTTTTGACAGAGAGGAAGGGAGAGGGATAGAGAGTTGGAAACATCAATGAGAGAGAAACTACGACCAGCTGCCTCCTGCACACTCCCCACTGGGGATGTGCCCGCAGCCAAGGTCCATGCCCTTGACCGGAACCGAACCCGGGACCTTTTAGTCCGCAGACCGATGCTCTACCCACTGAGCCAAACTGGCCAGGTCAGGCATCTCTCAACAGGGCTTAATGGTCAATGTGTGCATCGTTTGGGAGCGGGGGGGGGGGGGGGTGTTAAATTGGATTTTTTTTTTATTCTTGAAGTATATTTTGATGTATTCTAGATAACATTCTCTTACCAGATGTAGAATTTGCGAATTAGTCTCTCCTGTTCCGTTGCTGGCATTTTTCACCCTCTTGATGGTATCCTTCGCGGCACGCTGTTTTGCATTTCGATAAAGCTCGCTTTCTCTGTGTCGCCTTGCCCAAGGTCCCGGGTCTCAGGTGGCGTATCCCATCCCTCACACCCGTCCTGTCTGGGGCACGGGCGGAGCCTGGGCACAGAGGACAGCCACCAAGGTTTGAGCAGGAAGGAGGAGGGGGCCCCTTGCGACCCCCTGTGTTTTCTTCTAAGAGTTCTACGGCGTTAGCTCTCACAGTGCAGTCTCCGGTGCCTTGGAGTTAATGTCTGTGCACGCAACGAGGAAGGGATCCACCCTCATTCTCCTGTATGTGGATAGGCAGCCGTCTTCACCTAAACAAAAACAGACACCATTCCATGCCGGCCGGTAGGCAGTGCTCCTCTCTTGCGCTGACCCGTCCCCGGGGCCTGCTGGACATCCGGACGGACAGACCTGTCCGTGTCTGTCACCACGGGAGGCCTCGGGGCCCTGCCCGTTCCGAGGTCCCAGCCGTTAAACATTTGGGATGTCCCGCCCAGGTGTTGGTGTGTGCTCTGACTTCGGAGGGTTGGAGATGCTAATATCCATTCAGAACGTGGGGGCGGCGTCGCCATTTTTTTTCCCTGTTACAGGAGGAAGCCCAGCTCAGTAGCCAAGGTCCCCCAGGCAGGGATCCGGGGAGCTGGAATCTGAAGGAAGGCAGGTGGATTGCAGGGCCCACCCTGGGAACCACCACCTCCTCACCTGAGGCCTACCGCCTAGCACCCTTGGGTGCTTCAGGAATACCTGGGGGTGTCCAGTGAAGGAATGAATGAATGAATGAATGAGCGAATCTCAGTGCCACTGTGGCATCCAGAAAAATTGTGTTCTCTCTCCCTCTCCCTCCCCCCCTTGCATTTTAGCTGTATTTAAAAACAAAAGGGCTTTTCGAACAGCTAACACAGTGGTCGGCAAACTGCGGCTCGCAAGCCTCATGCGGCTCTTTGGCCCCTTGGGTGTGGCTCTCCCACAGAACACCGCGGCCTGGGCGTGTCTATGTTGAAGTGGCGTTAGGAAAAGTTTGAGTTTAAAAAAATGTGGCTCTCAGAAGACATTTCAACTGTCGTCCTGTTGATAGTTGGCTCTGTGGACTAGTGAGTTTGCCCACCGCTGAGCTAACACATCCACACGGTCCAGAAGAAACGAAGGGACAGAGACGGACAAGTATTCCTTCTGTCCCGGACCCCCCCTCCGGCCTCCCAGGTCCTTTCCCGGCACGGCGGCCGCTCCGCCCGGCTGCTCCGGTGAACAGGCGTGTGCTCCCTCTTCCTCCCGATGGGAGGGCGCCCACGGGTGCCCTGCCTGGCTTTTTATTCTCCTTGGAGATTGTCCCATGGACCAAAGGACCCTCTTACACCCCCCACCTCCCCCCGCAACACCCCGCTTTAAGCCTCAAACTCTCCGTCTTCCCCAAGGGAGGCTGGCAACGTTAAACTGCCCGGGAAGCGCTGTCCAATGATGAGCGCTCACTGAACTCCATTTTCCTCATTTCACTTCATTCTGCGCCAAACAGCGTAAGGGAAGTGAGAGCCGGGCCGCATCCCTCCGGACAGGCCACGGAGGCCACCTGCCCGCTCCCCGGGGCGCCGAGACTTCCCGTTGGTTCTTGCACCCAGAAGCCGGGGAGGGAGGAGGCGAGGAGCACACAGGAATGCGGACAAAGGGAACATCACAGCCATCCGAAAAAAATATAGGCACTGAGCCCCCCTCCGGCCCCCCTCCAGGCCGGCCAGCTCCCCATCACAGGCCCCCCCAGTCCTGCAGGGGACGTGGTCCGGCTTCAGACCCTCAGCCCCACACCCCAGCATCCAGCAAAGCAAGGTGGGGCCGCAGGGGAGACGCGTGGGGTCGCTTCACACGGAGCCTCCACATTCCACGCCTCGGTGATAACTAACGTCCACGGCCCGGCCTGGCCCTGAACACAGTCTGCCCGGTCCGGGCCCCTTCGTCCGGGGAGTGAGGCGGGGGGAGCAGGGTGCTCTCATCCTGGTCTATCTGGGGGTGCTCCAGGCGGCGGCGGGGCCGGTCTGTGAGCCACCCAGGGGGCCTGCCCGCCTCCGGCCTGCCACTAGGGCTGGCCAGGACGTCTCGGACCCGAGTCTGGGCACGAGGTGTCCGTCTGCTGCTGTCAGGAGCCCACCGCTCCCCCTCTCACCCTCCTGATCCCGTGAAAAATGGGCGGCATTCAAGCCAGAGGAACGCCATTTCCATCCGCACACCTCGCTGTCGCCGCTTAAAAGATCTCTTCCTAATCACCCCTAGACCCCCCCCCCCCAAGTCATTATCAGGGAGGAGAGGAGAGGAAGGGGGAGCGGGCGGGGCGCCCACGGAGGGAGGCAGGGCGCTGGCTTTGTCAGGGGGAAGGGGATGAAGAGAAGGCAGCGGCTTCAAAGGGCGCATTTCCATAATTGCCTGTAACTTCGGCAAAATAAGCCCTCGGCGGAGCAAAGCACAATCTCTCAGCTGAGTGCACTCCAAAGCCCGGCCGGGCCCACTTGTTAGCGGCCGCGGCGGCGGGCGGGCGGGGAGGGCAGCTCGCCCCGGAGCGAGAGCCAGGCGCCCGGCCTCCCCGGCCCGACTCGGGGCCCAGAGTGAGACCTCACCTGCCTTTGTCTCCCTCTCTCCCGGCACCACCACACACACACATACGCACACATGCACACACTCCGGACTCCTTGACACCACACACACACACACACATGCACACATGCAAGCACACACACACACACACACACACTCTCTGGACTCCCTGACACCACCACACACATATACACAAGCACACGTGTACACATGCACACACACACACTCTCTGGATTCCCTGACACCACCACACACAGATGCACACATGCACATACTCCGGACTCCTTGACACCACACACACACACACATGCACACATGCGAGCACACACACACACCTGTGTACACACACACTCTCTCTGGACACTCTGACACCACCACACACATACACACAAGCACACGTGCACACATGCACACACACACAAGCACATGTGTACACATGCACGCACACACACTCCGGACTCCCTGACACCACCACACACATGCACACACGCACACACATGCACACACACCGGCCTCTCTGATGCTACCACACACACACACTCTGGATTCCCTGACACCACCACACATATACACATACACACACACACACACACACACACACTCTGGATTCCCTGACACCACCACACATATACACATATGCACACACACACACACACTCTGGATTCCCTGACACCACCACACATATACACATCTGCACACACACAAGCACATTCTCACATGAACACATAAACACACACTTGTGGGTCACAACGAGCAAGTGAAGAGACGCACTCTTGTGCACACACAGAACAGAGGTGGCAACAATCAGGAGGCAAAACCGCACCGAGTTACATTTGCATCTGGGAGAACCTTCCGGAAGCAGCTCCTGAGGGAAAGGCCCCAGCCTCCGGGCAGACGTCCTCCTGTGAGGTGTGGTGGCGTTATTCTGTCCCCTGGCCCGGGTCACTCCCCCAGCAGCAGGCGGAGGCGAGGCCGCTCCCCCCCAGGCCCGCTACCGTCCTGTGCGCTCTGTGTCACCCCTGCTTCCCCTCCAGGGCCGAAGGCCTGTGAGGAACACTGAGCCCGCTCAGCACCCTCCTTACTGTTCCTCCCTGAGCTGTGGTTCCTGGGAGAAAAGACCTGCTTTTCCGGGGGGGTCGCCCCAGATACTGTGCCCCTCCACCCCCCCAACTTTGTGGTCTCCCAGCCTCACACGGTGACACTGGACGGGAGGAGTCTCTGTGAGGCAGCTGGCCGGTGCTTTGGAGGGCAGTGTCTGGGGGCACCCCTAACCAGTCATGGCCATGGAAAATGCCCCCCGACACTGCCTTGTGTTGGGGGGGGGGCACCCCATTGAGATGTGCTCGTGGGACCTCTACCAGGTCTCAGCCCTCCACCTCAGGGAGAGGGGGCTCCTGGGCTTTCTGTCCAGACCATCGGGATGGCCTGGGGTGGGGGGTGGGGGCAGGAGGGGGCTGGAGCGTCTGAGGGGAGGAGCAGTGACTGTGTCAAAGCTACGTCGGCCACACGCTCGACGGACCCGTTTAATGTGGTGAGGCTGGCGGGCTGGATCGGGTGACCGTGGTCAGCGAGGGTCAGGAGGCCGTCGCTGGGGAGGTCATGGGATCCCATCGCCCCCCCTCATGATGATCTTTAGACCCACCCTTTCTCATGGTTGCCTCATCCTACACAATACCGGCGTTGCAAGATAAATGGACCCATCGAATCCAGTCCCCTCCATGCTGCAGCCGGTGGGCGTGGGGCTCGCAGAGAGGGCGGGCCCGGGCCCCAGAGGCAAGTGGGGGGCAGCTCGAGCCACAGACACCATGGCACACGCCTGTAACGACTGCCCGTCTGCCATGGACGGAGGTGGGGGGAGGGGGTGCAGGCAGGAATCACCAGAGGCGGAGACCGTTTCTGGAAGGAGACAAATCATTAGGCCCAAAGCCAATTCCTGACAGCATCTCACCAGTTCCGACCCAAGCATCCAGTCCCTCTCTCCCTCTCAGCCTTCCGGAACTCAGGCCCATGTCCAGGGCGGCCTCTTTGGCCCCGACGGCCCCCGGAGGACACGGGCCCTGCCCTCTCCCCGCCTGGAGGCCAGTGTCTGGGGCACCCCACCCTCCTCTCGCAGCTCCCCCTCAGCCTCGCCTGCTCTCACCTGTCCACGCTGCCTTCCAGCTGAAGCTCACGTCCTCCCTCCCCTCCCTCGTTTCCACCGAAAATAAATTCAGTCGGAGGCCGGGAACGGGCGGCCCCAGAGGTGGGCCGTCACTTAGGGAGATAATTTTATTCCCCGGCCCGGCCGCATGCCGCCTCCCGGGGCTCCGGGCGGATAATGAGGGGAGCGGTGACATACACGCTTGCCTCTGACCTAATTGATTATCCCACACACCTTGGAGCGCTTTGCATAACCAGCCCCGACAGCGAGAGCCCCTGCCTGGCCCAGTGATTGACACATTCTATTTCTAATTGAAGCTTAATCAGGACCAAGGATGAGATTCCCATATCCTTCCTCTCTCTTCTGTCCTTTCCCCCTCCTTCTCTCCCCTGGCTTCCTGGCTCCTTTTTAAATCCTAGGGCTGGACAATAAAGGGTGGGGGCTGTTCCTAGGGCCCCTGAGAGGAGGGAGAGGAGGGGAGGACTCGGGGAGGACTCGGGGAGGAGGCTCTGGGAGGAGGATGGAGAGCCTGCTTCCTGGCAAAATGCAAGTGCAGCAAAAGGGAGCCGCCTCCTCTCCCTTCTCTCAGCTCAAAGCCCACGGGGACCTTTTATTCTTTCGATTACCCCGTCTCTTTGGGGTCAACCCGAGGCCAGGTGAGGGGCCCGCGCGCTCTCTCCTCCCCCAGAGGACATGCACACACGGGACCTGCTCTCGGGGTTCCCCCGCTCTCCCCTGGCACCCGCGCCTCCCGTCCTGGCAGCGGGCAGGGCGGGTCTCCGCGGAGGACCCTTACCCCTGGGGTGGGACCGGCTGCGGAGCGCGGGGAGCACGGGGAGCCCAGGGTTTTCACTGGAGCGAGCAGGACAGGCACTCGGACCTCTGGGGGCTCTGCCTGCCCCCTCCCCCCGCCCCCAGCTCCCTCTGCACAGAGGCAGGCTTCCCCCCTCGGGGGTCTTCGGGCCATCCATCACCCTCTCCCTGCTGCTGCACCCGGCACGGGCAGCGCCCCGTTCCCAGGTTCTGAGGCGCCTCTGTGCAGACACCTCCCGTTTTTGGCAGACGGGAGGGGCTGGGTAGAATGGAGTGGGGTTTGAGATCCTGGAATAATAATTGCGAGATGCGGGGTGATTTACGTTCACCTACCGCAGGCCAGCCCCCCCCCCCCCCCCCGACATGCGCCCAGGAGCACCCTTCCAGGCGGCTGTTCCCTTCAGAGGGGAGGACACAGGGCACAGAGGAGGAGGGGGGCCGGCCGGGGTGCCAGGCCTGTGCCCCAGAAGTTTGGGAGGCACCAGTTCACAAAAGGGCTCCCTCGGGGGGGGGGGGGGGGCAGGGCGACCTGCAGCCAGGGTTCAAGGCCCAGGTAGGGGGCGCTGGCTCCGGGTCCAGAGGTGGGGTGCCCAAGATCAGAGCTGAACCCCAGTTGCCAGGGAAGGCCCCACACTTTAGGGGGGGGAAAGGCGAAGGAAGCATGGGGAGGAGGCAGAGCCTGGGGTTCTGGAGGCCGGCCCAGTCTCTGCTCACCGGACCTCCGTGACCCGGAAGGGCCTGGAGGGAGCACCGCACGCCCCGCCTGCGGGGGGTCCTGAGGGGGGCGCTGGCCGCTGTACCCCACCTAGACCAGTCCTTGCCTGGCAGCCTCTGCTCCTGCCCAACCTCTGAGGCAGCTCTGGGGGTGCAAGCTCTGCCCACCCCCCCCACCCCGAGACCCGCGGGGTTCTCACACGCCTCACTATTGGGGGGGCCAACGCTAGCCTCCGGCAGCCTTCACAGATACACGAATTGCACGTGGGGAGGGAGACGCGAAACAGGTCCCCCCACTGTGTACCCCAAGGCATCATCATCATCATCATCATCATCATCATCGCTCTCCCAGAATTCCCTAAGCTTCGAGTCAGAGCTGGGCAAGGCTGGGGCCTGAAAGAGAAAAGAGGGTGCGGCCCGGAGGCGATGGCCGGTGGAGAGGCCACAGTGACCGGCCAGCGCCCAGCGGCCTCTTTGTCCTGTAGAGGGAGCTCTAGCCCCAAATTTCCCGGCTCCCTCCCCTGGCCCGCCCGCCCCTCTCCGGAATCTGGGCTGGATCCCTGCTTGGGTCCGAACCACCGCCTGCGCCCTGCCCTCCGAAGGCCGCCCTGGCAGGGCACCCGGGGAAACCCACAGGGGTGCCAAGACGCACAGATGCCAGCAGGCCCCCAACTTTCAATTCGGGCTGGACCCAGTCTCCAGGAGGAAAGGCTGGGCTGCCCTAGGCCAGGAGCTCCTCCATCCCCTCCTCCTCCCTCCCCCCCAACCAACCCCACACTCCTGCTTCTATAAGGAGTCTGGGGGTGCCCTGTGGTTGGAAGGGGGCTTGACACTGGGCTTGCACACCCCCCCCCTTCTGTAAGAATGAACCAGCCTCAACTGTGCCTATCTAAGAATGGGGGCGCAGGAAGGGGGAGCACCACCCAACCTACCCCCCCTGTGCCCACACCCTCCTCTAAGTGGGCTGCCTCCCCAGAGGACGCCCCAAGACCCTGCGGTGGTGGGGTCCCAGGACCGGCGGGTTGGGCCCCGTTTCCCCTTGCCCACCTGTCTCCTGGGCCCTTCTCTCTGGAGGCCCCCCTCCTCCCCGGTACTTCTCCGGGGACCCTCCAGCCTCACCGCCTCTGCGCCTTCGCCTCTGCCTGGCCTCTGCCTCCACCTCTGCTCTCCTCTGGTCTCAGGGTCCAGGCTCCCCGCTCTGGGCCTTCTCTGCTGATTCCAAGGGCTCTTTAAACAGGAGGGTGGGGTGGGGGTGGGGGAGGAGGACAAAACAGAACAGACAGCAGACAAGACCCCTCTGGGGGCAGACAGACAGGCGGTTATAGTCAAAGTGGCAACAGCTCATTTATTTAGCCAAAAATAGACAACTTTCCCGTACAATTTGGTTCACACATATGTACATTCCTCCAGTATATGTACAAACAAGCCAGACACGCCGATTCTCACGGGAGCGCCACCCCCCGGAGTCCACCTCGCAAACCCGGCTCCCAAATTCCTCCAGCTCACGTTGGGGGGGGGGGGAACGACAGAAGCGACCTGGGGAGACTCCGCCCGGGGGGACTTGTTGTATTTATTTTTATTTATTTTTGTTTGTTCCGTTTTCTTTTTTTTTAAGGTATTCATACATAGACATGCTTACGAGTCGTGACTATACAGAGCGATTCCTTTTTTTTTTTTTTTTTACAATTATTACAACGATTAAAAAATTAAAAACAGAAGAACTAAGAGGAGGAGAGGGCCGACAAGACCAGCGCGGCGTCCAGGTGGTTCTGGGGCCTGGAAGAGAGAGGCGGCGGTAGCCAAGGGCTGGGGAGAGCCAGGGGCACCCCTGCTGCCTAGGGCTGGGAGACCCCACCGGGGCTGGGGCGGGGCGCAGGAGGAGGCTTTGCCATGTAAAAGGATGTCAGCGGTGGATGTGGGTCTCCCCGTGTAGCTGTGAGCTGGGTAGGAGGCTGGGGACTGAGGTCCAAGCACCGTGCCCGCCTGGCCAGTCCAAGCACCCCGCCTGGCCAGCAGACTGGGGTAAGGGTATGGGGCCAACTCCGGGACAAGGGAGGGTGGTGGGGTTTGTCCCCTTTGAAAACCCTTTCTTCCCACCTGCGTCGGTGGCAAAAGCCTGGCTTCTCAGCAAGGATTTCCTTTTCTGGCCCTTACCGCCCCCTCCCCACCTCGGGGTCTCTTACCGCCTGGGCACGGGCTGGAAAGCTGTCTTGAGTAACTTCTTCTCCACGTCCAAGGCACTACAGCGATCTAAGGGCAGCGGGGAGACAAAACGGGGCCTTCAGAGCTCAGAGGCCAGCGCCCGGGGGAGGGCCCCGCGCTCCGGGGGTCCTCGGGGGGGGGTTCTCCGGCCGGGCGCACCCCAGGCCCTCCCCGGCCCTCCGCGCCCCGCGCTCACCTGCTCCGCCCTCGGGCTCCGCGGGCCGGGCGAAGGCGGCGGCGGCGGCCGGGTGGCCCGCGGCCCCGGGCAGCCCCAGCAGGTGCGGCGGGGCCGAGCCGAGCAGGGAGAGCGGGTGCGGGCGGGCGGCGGGCGGCGCGCCCGGGAACGGCCGGTGGGTCCAGGCGGGGAACTTGCCCAGCGGCGCCGCCGACACCAGTCTGTGCGCCACGGCGGCGGCGGCGGCGGCCGGGGAGAGCTGCAGGGCCGCGGGCGCCACGGCGGCTCCGGGGGGAGAGCCTCCCGCGCCCGGAGGCGGCGAGCGGCGCGGGGTGTCCGGGCTCGTGGCCGTCTCGGCCAGGGACCAGATCTTGGGCTTCTGCAGGGCGGAGGCGGAGGCGGGCGCGGGAGCCGGGGCGCAGGGGTCCAGGCCGGCGGGGGGCGAGGGCGGGGACGGCGGGGACGGCGGCAGCGGGCGCTCCTCGGGGCCCTCGGAGCTGTCGTCCGAGTCGCTGTTCTTGGAGTCCGAGCCGGGCCCCAGGCCCAGGGCGTCGCCGTCCCCGCGCGCAGCGGCCCCCGCCAGGCCCAGCTCAGGCCCCGCGGCCGCGCCGTCCACGTTCTCCAAATCGATCTCCTCGTCGTCCTCCTGGCCGCCGAGCTCCTCCTCCTCCTCTTCGTCCTCCTCCAGCTCGCGGTGCCTGCCCTCTTCCTCCTCGTCCTCCTCCTCCTCGTCCTCCTCGCGCTCGCTGCCGCAGGCGGTGCCCTCCTCCTCCTCCTCCCCGTCGGCGCGGCTGCGGGGCGCCCAGGTCATCTTGTTCTCCTTCTTGAGGCGCCGGCGCGCGTTGGCGAACCAGGTGGACACCTGGGTGAGCGTCATCTTGGTGACGATGGCCAGCATGATCTTCTCGCCCTTGGTGGGGTAGGGGTTCTTGCGGTGCTCGTGCAGCCAGGCCTTGAGCGTGCTCGTGCTCTCGCGGGTGGCGTTCTTGGGGCGGGACGGGTCCCCGAACTGGGGGTGGTACTGGCCGTAGGGGTAGAAGGCGGGGTGCGCGTGCGAGAACGCGGCTGTCTGCACCCCGGGGCTGTCCTTCAGCTCATACTGGGCGCCCTGAGCGCCCATGGAGAGGAGGGGGGGGGACATGGAGAGAAGGAAGGGGGGACATGGAGAGAAGGAAGGAGGGGGGGGACATGGAGAGAAGGAAGGGGGAGGGAGACAGGCGCGCGGATGAGCCCTGGCCGGGGCCGCCTGACCCCCCACCCTCGCCCCCCGCGTCCTGGCCTCCCGGGCCCCGGGCTCGTCTATTGGGCGCGCGCTCACCGCGTCGGGTGGCCCCTCTCCAACCCGCGCCCCCCACCCCACCGCACCGCACCCCACCCGCACCCCCAGGTCCCCGGGGCGCTTACCAGCTGCGGGAAGAGGGGCAGCTCGGCGGCGTAGGGCAGGAACGCGCCGTAGCCCTGGGCGGCGGCTGCGGCGGCGGCGGCGTAGGGCGCCCCGTACACGGAGGAGAGCACGTTGGCCAGGGACCCCGGGGCGCCCAGCTCCGCGGCGCCGGCCGCCGGGCCGCCGCGGGCCCCCGCGCTGCTGCCGCCGCCTCCCCCGCCGCCGGCGGCGGCCACCGGGCGCTCGGGCGGGTAGAGGGGGCGGATGTACTGGTATCCGAGCTGCGGGAAGGACATGGTGGCCCGCGGCGCGCGGCCCGGACGGGGAGGGGGCCCGGCCGCCGGGGCCGCCCTGCTCAGCGCCGCCCGCGGGCTCCGGCGCGCATCGGGGGGCACCGGGCCGGGCTCGGGCTCCGCCGCGGCCACCGGAGGGGAGGGGGCTGCTCCGCGGGGCGGCGGCGGGGGCGGCCGGGAGCCGGGTCAGGTCCGGGCGGATCGGCGGAGCTCCCCGGGGCGCCGGGCCCGGATGGACATGTCCGCGGGCCGCGAGCCCCTCCTCTGCTCTGCGCGCCGCCGCCTCCTCTCCGCGGCCCGAGCCGCCGCCGCCCGCCGCTCCGGTCCTCGCCGCCGCCTCTCGCCGCTCAGTGTCGCGCCCGGCTTCCTCCGCCGCCTCTAGTCCTCACCCCCTCCCCGCCCTTCCTCTCCCCTCCCTTCCCCTCCCCTCCCCGCGCTCCTCTCCCCCCGGAGCGCTTCCGCTCCTCCGGGCGCGTTACCTCTCCCGGGCGCTAGGAAACTCCTCTTTCTTTCCCGGGCTCCTGTTCCTCCCCTTTCTGCCCCCTTTTCCTTTCTTCTCTCTCTTTCTCTCTCTCTGATCTGTCTCTCCGCTCGCTCCGCGCTGCCCCCACCCCTCCCGGGCCCCGAGCCCCGGGCGAAGGCGGCCCAAAGTTGCGGACACTCGGGGTGCCGTCCCGAGCAGGGCGGCGGCGGCTGGGGGAAGAGGTGTGCGTCTCTGTCCGTGTGTCCGTCCCCGCCCCTCCCTCCCTCCCTCGCCCTTTCCCAAATCTCGGGGCTGACGTCGCGCCCTCTTATTCGGCTTTCCCCGGCGTCGCCTTCCCGGGTCGCCAATCGCCGGGGAGCCTGGCCGGCGAGGCCGCCCGCCCCCCGGGGAGCGCGCGCAGGGCGGGGCGGGGCGGGACCCCGCGCTCCGGTGCCTCCCGCCCCCTCTGCGCCCCGAGGCCCGGCGGAGGCGCGGGGGACAGGGGGTGGGGGGTGAGCCCCGGGTCAGCTCGCCCCTCCCCTCCTCCCGCCCCTCCGCACCTCTCCGCGGGCCCTGGCGCCCAGCCTGGGTCCGGACCAGACCTGGGTCCGGGGCCTCCTTTGGAGCACACACCCCGTTTCAACCCGGCCACTCTCCGCAGCCTGGGGAGGGGGAGGGTGTGCGCACTGTGCCTTCCAAGGCCATCCCAGCACCCTTGGGGGCGAGGCTGCCCCCCACCCAAGAGGACCGAACCCTGAGATTAGCCTCCTTAAGGGGTCCGGGTGCGAATTCCTTATCAGAATGGAGGGCTGGTCTGGGGACGGGGTGTGGGTGGTGGGCGGGGCGGTGGAGGGCTGCAGGGGGGACGCCCTAGGGGTCCCTGAGCGCCCAGACTGGAAAGTGGAGCCAGCCAGCGCCCTAAAATGGGCGTGGGAATGGGGGAGGAGCCAGGCGGCGGGGCTCCGGGAACTTTCCAGAGGCTTGGAGAAGTTGGGACGCGCTCCTGCGCCCCGCGCCCCCCGCCCCGGCCCCCCGTGTCCTTTCTGCGTGGGTCCCCCCGCCGTCCCGGGGTGGGGATGGGAGGCCAGACTGGGGTTTGACGGAAGCGTGAATCCTGACCCGAAGCGGTCGCCCTCGTCCCCCGCCTCCAGGACGGACAGGAACCCCGGATCGGAACCCCGGCCTTGCGGCGGCGGCTCGGGGCACAACGCTGGCAGCCTCCGAGGGGCTCGGGGCGCACAGGCCGGGCCCGCGGGGGGACCCCCGGGGATGGCATGGGTGCGGCGGCCACTCTGCCGCGGAGACTCCAGCGCTGCTTGGAGGCGGACACTGGCCACCGCGCGGATGGAGAGAGGACTCGAACCCCAATTCCCACAGAAACTCAGGTGGGGTCTGAGGGTCTTGCCTCAGGCTGTGTGGGGTCTCCACAGCTCTAGGGGAGCCCACTTAGGGAATGAATTCTGGGGGGGGTGGCTCAGTGTTCACCCCACCCTCCCTCCAGTCCTCTTCCCACCAGTCTTTGCACAGGGAGGTCACCCCAGGAGGTGGGAACGCCTAGGACATGGGGGCGGGGGGGCAGGGAAAGTTGGGGGGGGGCATCAGGCGCAGGGTTCCACTGGGGAAACTGACCTGTGGCCTTCTCAAGCAGGGTCCAGCTGCTCCCCTCCCCTCCCCTCCGCCCTCCCCCCATCTGATGTCTCTGGGTGCCCTCTGGGGCTTCAGCTGGAGTTGCCCCAGAAGAAGGCGGTATTTGGGGGGAGCTCTGGCTTGGAACTATTTCCCCGGCGCCTGATTTCGTTTCCAGTTAAAACTCTCTCCGGGAAGTGGCCTAGGGGGGGTGCCGAGCTCACTGCCCCAGGGAGAACCAGGGGGTTCAAGTGGAGGGCAGCATGGGCATCCTTCAGGCCCTGGAGTGTTTCTCGGGAGCTCAGACCCAAGCCTGAGACCCTGGAGTGTGCCCGGACCCAAAAGGAGGAAGACTGGAGCTGCCAGGGAAGTGCCCGGATGGATGAAATGCCCGAAATTGAACTCAGCAGCCCTGCCAGGAGGAGGAGGAGGAGGAGGAAACAGTGAATCTTGGAGAGGTTTCTAAGGCTCCGCTGGCCTGCAGGAGGTGGGAAAGAAGCCCAGGAGGGGATGAGGCTGTGCTCAGGGAACCAGCCACTCGTGGCAGGGGCCGCCATGGCCTGGAGGGTGAGCCTTCAGACGCAGACCCAGATGGGACCCAAGACCTTGGATGGATGAGCTCCCTCCGGGCAGCCCGGGTCCCAAGAAGCAGCAGCCTTTCCACTGCCCTCGCCTTCAGCTCAGATCATCCCAGCCCCACGACAGGACTCAGCGCCCCGGGCAGCGGAACCCCAGCCAGGCGCCGGCTCCCTAACTCCACTGGACCCGGGAGCCTGGCTCAAGACTCAACTCGCCGCGACGCGGAGGACAAGCAAACCTTTCCCAGGGCTTTTTTTTTTTTTTTTAATCCACGAGATGGGGGGGTCACAGGGACACGCTCGCCCAGGGTAGAGAAGCAGGTGCCTGGGAAGCGGGCTTGGAAGAGGCTGGCGCGCGCACACGCGCTGCACGCAGACCCCTCTCCATCACCTCGCCTTCTTCCAAGGTTCCCAGCGCATGAAGCACCAGAGGCTTGCGGCACAGGCTCTCTAGGCTCGTCCCGGGGTGGGGAGAGAGCACCCAGGAGGTGTCCAGAGCACAGGCTGGGCGCAGCTAGCGCAGGCGGGATGCGCATGCCACGGAACCCCGCTCGGAAAATCCAGCCCCTTGGGGCTGCGCCAGGCCCCGCACAGGGGAGCCGCCACGAGTCACCAGGTCCACCGTCTGCTCCCGCTTCCCCCGGCCTCGCGGGCTGCAGACTGGGATGGATCTCTCCGAGGAGGAGGCCCGCCTTCCATCCTCGCCTCCCAGGCCTGAGAGCCGCGGGCTGCGGGGCGGCCCGGAGCTCCCTGCGCTTCCCGCAGAGGCCGGCGCGGCTCCGAGCGCGCTCCCACCGCTCCCTCCCACCCCCCTCCCCGCGCTCGGGTTACAGGTTAATGAAATGCTCGTTTTCCTCAGTCATTTGTTTTGTTTTCCTGCAAAGTTCTGATAAGTAGCTAACCAACGAAGCTTGTAATTACAATCTTACAGAAACCGGGCCGATCTGTATATAAATCTCACCATCCAATTACAAGATGTAATAATTTTGCACTCAAGCTGGTAATGAGGTCTAATACTCGTGCATGCGATAATCCCCTCTGGATGCCGGCTTGATCAGATGTTGGCTTTGTAATTAGACGGGCAGAAAATCATTATTTCGTGTTCAAATAGAAAATGAGGTTGGTGGGAAGTTAATTTCTCTCCGCTCTGTGAAGCGTAGACAAGAATTTAATGATTTAATTACAGTTGTAAGCCCTTTCCATGAGACTTAAATTGAGCTGAGAATATTTTTTTCCTCCTCTCTCTTAGCTCGCTCTCTCTCCCCCCTCTCTCTTCTCTCTCTCTCTCTCTCTCTCTCTCTCTCTCTCTCTCTCTCTGTGATTAGCAGCTGCCTGGCCATCCAAGTGCGTGGCCTGGTGTCTCCATGGGGAGGGATTTGCATCTGGCCAGGAATCTGGACCCCCAGATCCCAGGAGGCCCGGCAGGCGCCTGCAGAGCAGCTTAAGAACAGGCTGCCTCTGGCATTGGACTTCCAGCCATTCCCTGGGTCCGGAGAGCCACTGAGAAACTTTGCTAACTTGTCTGTCTGCAAGGGAGGGAAAAAGACCCGGCAAGAATGGGGCAGCCGAGAGACATGAGGGGTGGGTTCCCAGCCAGGCCCCAGCACCCTGGCCGCCCTGAGGGCTCTGTGCCCTGCTACCCACTCCTGTGCCTCCTCCATGGCTGCCCCACAGGGTCTCCCCGGCAGCCCGAATGGCCGGGATTGAAACACAGGGGCCCTCCCTCCGCAGGAGTGATTTTATTTATTTATGTATCTTACCTTTGTGGGGTCACCCTTTCCCACCTGAGCCTTCCTCCTCTCACCCTCCTTTGTTTTTCTCTGAGGTCCGCCTATCTCCCCCACTCCCTACCTATCCCATGGGGGGTGGGGGGGCGTTCATTTTCCTCTTCTTCCCTCCACTCCCTCCTTCCTTGTTTTATTTCCGCCCCTCTCTGGACCGCTTCTCAGTTATATTTTTCCCTCCTCTAGTTTGCTCCCTGTCCCTCTCCCCTTATTTTATATCCTCCCTGTTCCCTCTCCCTGTCCCTGGGCCTGTGTCCTCCTCCCCAGCCTCATCTCTGGTCCCCTCTTTCCTCCCTCCCTCATTGGAATCCTCTCCTCTTTCCTCTGCCATGACTCTGTCTGTCTCTCAGGTTTTCTCCTTTTCGCGCATGTATTTTCTCCTCCTCTTCCTGTCCCAGGTCTGCCCCCTCCCTCCCTGGATCTGGCTTCCCCCCCTGCGCCCCCTCCTCATCCATCTGGGTAGATGAATTTGTCTCCTTATTGGATGCCAAGGCCAGAGCCCCAGTGATGGGGCTTGGCCAGCCTAGTGCCTTTTCTTCATGCATATTGAGGAGATGGTAATGAGTGCATTTGCATGGTTGCATGGAAATGCTGGGTTTCTTGCAGCAGCTCTGAAGGGCTGCTGTGGCAGGGAAGCACAGGCCCAAGAGAGCCCAGTGGTGGGCATCCGTTGTCCTGGTGGCCCCAGCTGGCCCTCAAGGGGCTCCTGGGTGCTACTCTCCACACCCCCCCATCCCCCCGACTTCTCAGGGCTGAGCCAGGCAGCACCCTATGGGGCTTCTCCACAAAGGCCTCCAGCTCCCCTCCTTATGGAAAGCCCACCTCTCTGGAAGTGCCTTCCTGCCCCAGCCCTTGGGCCTCTGAGCCCCTCCCTGGTGTTTCCTGGCCGGTGGTGGAGGCGACCAGGAACTGAGTGCCTGACCACGCCATCTAATGCCAACACACTGTTTGCAAATTCCTTGTGACACCAGGGGATCAAAAGCAGCCGCTTTGTGTACCTGCTGGGTTGACTCCTGGCTAATCTCGGAGGCCACGGGCATCCCTTGGCCAGGGGCGTGGCTGGCAGGCCCTCCTTCAGCTGGGGGGAGCCCTCGCCAGCCCGGGCTCCTTTGGACGCAGCTGCCCTGCAAGGAGGACCTGGTCCTTCCAGAGGGCGGGAGGCAGGACCAGGCTGGCCTCTCAGAGGGATGAAGGGTGATGGCACCTGAGCTTCACGGTCACGCTCTGGGATGAGCTCAGAGAGAACGCACAGTGCTCCTGGCGGCGTGTCGGGGAGCATGGAGCCCTGGCTCCACCTACAGCCAAGGGGGCACCTATGGACATCAGAGGGTGGTACTCCTCCCTGCTCTCTTCCAGCGGCACCCGAGGAGCGTGGAGAACTCTGGGTTCAAGGACAAAGCTCTGGGTTCAAGGACTGAACACGCCCAGGTCTGGCCTGGTCTGGAATGGTGCAGAGTCGAATTTCCCCCTCATCAAGCCTGGGCGTCCACAGTCACGATTATTTGCATAACATTTCCCCTGATACGGCCTCGTTTTAAATACGCACACACGTGTTTTGGGGGAATGAAAACTTGATACTGCTGTTGTACACTGAAAAGTAGCTGTTAGTCCCCAGGAAAGAAAATTGTAAAAGCTTAAAAAAACACATACACACCCAAACAACTAAAGCCGAGAAACATTAACACGTTTTAGCCATGTCGCCTGCTTGGGAGTGACTTCTGGAGGTCCCGGTGTGTGTGTGTGTGTGTGTGTGTGTGTGTGTAGATGAGTGAGTGTTAGACGTAGTCAACACCGAATTTTCCTCAGAAGAAATGAAAGAATTGAATAGAGAATGCGCCCCACTGTTCAATATATCAGTTCTTTCTCTGTCTCCACGCCACCGAAGGTCACATGTCGAGGATGCTATAAACGGCATTTCCATTGGCTTATGGTTTACCAATGCTGTTGATGAGTATGTGACAGATGTACGGTAAAAAGCGACCAGTTGGATTCCTGTTATTCACCGTTTAACCGTGTCAAGCATTTTCACACCGAATTCTCTCGGTAGGCCCACAGGGCAGGCAGGGTAGGGTGGCCTGATGTGGTTGGAGGGGGCACCCGGCTGAGGGGCTCAGATGGTCCCAAGTCCAGTTGTTCTGTGCTCAGACCGTGTGCCTTGGCTTCGTAGATCTGTACCAGAGGAAAAGTACCTTTCTTTAATTTGCAGTCCAGAGCTCTGTGCATTCTGGGGGCGCCCTGGGCCTTCACATGTGCTCCCCCCGCTTCTTAGCTGGGTGGAAGCAGCCAAGAGGATCTGCTTGACACTGCAGAGCAGACCACAGCCAAGGCCAAAGCCTGTCCCTGCGCCCCCTGGCCGCCCGGGGCGGAGAACCGGCTGGGAAACCGGGGCTCCAGAGGCAGCGGCCCAGGGGATGCGGGGCGGGCCCGTGTTCTGCAGGAGGAGTAAGGCCTTGCATTCGGAAACGCGGTGGAAACCTTTGGAAAATCCCGCTGTAATCACGGGTGACAGTTTGACATTTTTCAGCTGCTCAGAAGCAGCAGACAAGTCAAGCTGCTCGGCAGGGCACAGAGGGCATGCTGGGATGTGTGTGTGTTCTAGCCTCTCTCTCTCTCCCTCCCTGAAGAAGGAAAGAAAGAAAGAAAAAAAGCACAACCCAGGCTCTTACAATGCTCCTGCCAGCCTCTGCCACCTACACTATGGGGTTTGCTCCTGAAAGTGAAGTCTTAATTGGGCAACTGACTCTTTCCTCTTCCCAGATCCATGCACTCTCCTCCTCCTTTTCCTCCTCCTCTTCCTCCTCCTCCTCTTCCTCCTCCCCTTCCTCCTTTCCCTCCTCCTCCCTCCTCCTTCTCCTTCTCATCTTCCTTTCTTCCTCCCTCTTACTTCTCCCCCTCCTCCTTTCCCTCCTCCTCCCTGCTCCGTCTTCTCCTTCTCAACCTCTTCCTCCTCCCCCTCCTCCTTTCCCTCCTCCCCCCTGCTCCTTCTTCTCCTTCTCAACCTCTTCCTCCTCCCCCTCCTCCTTTCCCTCCTCCTCCCTCCTCGTTCTCCTTCTCCTCTTCCTTTCTTCCTCCCTCTTTCTTCTCCCCCTCCTCCTTTCCCTCCTCCTCCCTGCTCCTTCTTCTCCTTCTCCTCCTCTTCCTCTCTTCCTCCCTTTTCCTCCTCCCCCTCCTCCTTTCCCTTCTCCCTCCTTCTTCTTATTCTCCTCCTCCTCTTTCTTTTTCTTCTTTCTTTCTTCTGTCTTCTTCTTTCTCACCAGAGGATATATTTCCATTGATTTTTTAAGGGAGAGTGGAAGAGAGAGGGAAAGACAGAGAGAAACATTGATGTGAGAGAAACACAGTGATTGTTTGCCTCCTGCGCACACCCTGACCAGGGCCTGGGCTGGGGAGGAGCCTGCAATCAAGGTTCATGCCCTTGACCTGAATCAAACCCAGGCCCTTCGGTCTGCATGCCAGTGCTCTATCCGCTGAGCCAAACCAGCTAAGGCCTTACCTCCTCCTTGCCCGCCTATGACTGTAGTAGCTTGGATGTCCTTCCCTCTTTCAATCCAGCTCTTGGTCGGGAGCACTATTTCATTGGCTCACTGGTTGCCAGGACAACCCTTTGTCTCCTTACCTGTGTCTCCCCGTACAACCAAGGCCTGGGTGTGGCTTGCAGTCCAGGGTCCATCCTTACTGGCGTGAATGGCTCAGAGTTTGTGCTCCAACGCCAGCATTGCCACTCAATCTCTGGGGGGACCTTGGGAGCGTGACGTGGCCTCTTTGTGCCTCAGTTTCCCCATCTGCAAAATGGTTGTGACTTAATACAGATAAAGAGCTTAGGACACGTGTTAAGTGGTCGGGCATAGAGTTATGGATTGAACTCTATGCCAATATTTTTAAAGCCACCTTTCCCTTCTGTTATTCTATAGGGATATGCTACTTCCTCCATCATGTTCCCACCCATGAAAGGTGAGCACCAGGCAGATCCCCGTGGAGCCGCCGCTTTGGATGTGGGCTGGGCATGGCACAGGAGCCCTGCCGTCCGTGCTGGGTGATGGATGGCGATGGGCTTTCTCCATTGTGCGGGCGGAGGAAGGAAGGAAGGAAGGAAGAGCACTTTGACAGGAGAGGGTGTCCGAGCTGGGCCTTTGGACTTCAAACGCCGTCCCCTCCCCGGGAGGGAAGTGGAGCCCTTCGCACAGGGCGGCTGGGGGCGGGGGGGGGGGGGCAGGGCTCTGGGGAGCAGAGGGGTTAGTGACCTGGGTCGGGCCATCGGGCTGTGATCCTGGGCCATCGCGGTTGCTCTTTGATGATCCAGCCGCTGTGTCAAGAGCTGTTGGGGCCCAGCTTGCCACCGCTGAGGATCGGAGACTGGCAAAATCCAAACCCGAGACTAGTCACCAGCATGTTCCCGGCATTGCATCCCAGGAAACCCAGGAGTAGGGCCTGGGGCATCTGCAGACACTCCCACCGTCCCCTGCCCCTTCCGCTGTCCCTCCTCCATCCTTCCAAAGAGTGGAGACCCGCTAGAACACACGGTTCCCAAAGAGCGCGGTTCCTGGGGACCTTCGCCACCCCCCCCCCCACCAGCGGATGCGTCCATGAGGGAGGGAGAGCGTTTATACCCCCCCTGTTTTTCACTAGCTGGCAGTTGGATGGAGACACACCCGTCTTGTCCGTCTGATAAAGACCTGTGGAATGACCTCGGGCTCGGTCTCCATGGTGTGTCCGAGGCCCCAGGGGAGTGAGTCACGGACCTTTGCCTTAACGGGCCCTCCCTTTCCTGCCTCCTTGTGCTGCTGGGGGTCACCCCGAGTTAGGATGCTGCCTTAGCAACTTGCCTCTGCCTCACCAGCCCCAGAGCCCCCAGGTCTGGACCCTTCTTCACCCCCTTCCGGCCTGCAATTTCCAACAGTGAATACATGTGTTCAGTGTGTGTGTGTGTGTGTGTGAGTGTGTGTGTTTATGTACGTGCATGTCCCAAGTAAGGTCCTTGTGAATGAGCTCATTGATGAGCTAAGTACGGTCAAACGCTATTTCTCACTCAAGTCATGTCCCAAACGGGCGTTTCTGATTGGGGGTGGCTCCTCTTCCAGTCTGGAGTCAAGTTTCCTTATCTCTGCTTCCTCATCACACGGCTCCCAGGATCCTGTGCGTCTGTGGGTCACCTGGACAGGGAGGCGTGAACACAGACACTCGCCCTCGGGAGGGATGATAGGCCAGGCCTCGCACTGGTGCCCACCAGTCCTGCCTACACTCCACCACCAGGACACGCCCTGAGAAGGCACCTGTCATCGCTCCTAGAGGGCGGGGCATACGTGACCGGCAGCCCGGGCTGCTGTCCATCTGTGCTGACCCTCACGTCTGCCTGGAGGTGAGCCACGCTTCGCCTGGGCTGCCCCCAGCAGAGGTCTTTGGCTAGGACTGTCCTGGCAAGACCAGGGTCTCCTCCAACAGGCAATTCTAGCTTCAAGACCACCCGTCAATTGGGCCAAAACTCTCTGGGAAGTGTGGTGCGCTCTGAGATCTTTCCTACTCAATCCCCCTTTCTCCCCACTTTCTCCCCACAAGAGTCAGCCCCTCTGGTGGTTCTTCTCTCCCCATCTCTCACCCAGCCCCCCCCCAAAAAAACAAAACAAAACAAAACAAAACAAAACAAGACAAAAAAAGCAAAACAAAAAACACCTCTTGCATGCATAATCCCATCTTGGTGTCTACAGCAGGACCTCAATGCACTTGACTACATGTAACTGCAAGGGAGTCTGGGAAATGTAGTTTATCGGCGTGTCCGGGAGGAAAAGGAAGTGCGTCTGGGGAGCAGGGAGCCAGCGTCTGGCTCAGACAGGAAGAGGATTAGGGTTGCGCCTACCACACTCCGCTCTGTGTCTGGCACGCAGCAATGCCAGCGGCGGCTGCTCCTGTCCCTGCCGCCATGTGCCCCAGTGCCACCCGCCTCCATCTCAGTGCCATGAGTGCCGGGGTCCAGCGGGTGGCCTGGGCACGGGACGTTCCTGGTTCCTGCAGATCGGGGCAGGGGAAGTCACAGGCACCTGTCCCCAGGAGGAGGTGGCCGCTGGAGAGGAGTCACCTCGGGGACCCTCTGCTGGCAGCCGCCCCAACTTCTCCAGCCTCCCCTCCCCGCCCCGCATGGCTCCCCCCCTCAGAGTTGGGGTACATCGGGGGTGACATGACCAGCTTAGCAGACACTGGCCCTTGGGAGAAGCCCACACGCCCTGCAGGGAACATCCTCGCCCCGTCCCCCTCCGGCGTGACCCTCCCCGCCTGGTTCTCGAGGGCCACCGCCGCTTTAAGAGCCCCATAAATGCCGATAATTGCCGCATTAAACTCCGGTTTATTATTGTCCCCGGGCGCAGGTATGCGGATGATATGAGGCCTCCTCACCGCATTTACATACAAATTGAAGATTTTTTTTTATTTTTTTTTTTATTAATCAGCCCGGGACCAGGGAATCCAACGGTAACCGTCCATCAGGCCCTTAAATACATTTGGTGACATTTTTAGCGCGCATTAGCATGATAGGGCGAGGCGAATATAATGTCCCCGTGATTGCTTTTCCATTGGAAGCACAAACGGTTTCATTTTTCCTGTCATCTCAAATAAGCGTTAAGGAGGGCTTGGAGTCCGCGCCGTATGCTCGGGACTCACCCACGCTGATGAGCGCATTAAATAACCATTAGCGTCCGGGCCGGGCCCCGCGGCCCCAGCCCTCCTCCTCAGGATTTATCCCCTGATTCAAAGCGAAGGCAATCTGCGGCTGCTTCCACAGGCTCCCTCGGCCCCCTCCGCGCTCCCTCCGACCGGACGCGTTACAACAGTAATTTTATGACTGTTAAAATAACCGTCGTTAACAAGCACTTAATTAAAACGTACAATAAAGCGCCGGCTGCAGCCTTATCGGGCTCTCCGGGCGGCCGCGCGGCCCGAGACGGCAATGCCCAGGCCTGCTGTTGCCCAGCTTGTTTGCACATTAATTGCCTTCCGAGCTGGCAGGCGCGGCCCCGGCAGCAGCCAGATCGTAAATGACCAGGCGGGCACTGGATCCATCGGCGGCGGCGGGCTGCGGGTGCCGGGCAGGAAGGCTGGGCGGCTGGCGGAGAGCAGGTGGGGGTGGTCCATTGACTGTGAGGCAGACAGCGCAGCAATGGGGGCGGCGGGGTCTGGGTGATGAGTCTCTGGCTGACCCAGGAACAGGGTTTTTTTTTTTAAATATATTTTTTTATTGATTTTTTTATAGAGAGGAAGAGAGAGGGATAGAGAGTTAGAAACATCGATGATGGAGAAACATCGATTAGCTGCCTCTTGCACACCCCCCACTGAGGATGTGCCTGCAACCAAGGTACCTGCCCTTGACCGGAATTGAACCCGGGACCTTTCAGTCCGCAGGCTGACGCTCTATCCACTGAGCCACACCGATTTCGGCTCCAGGAACAGTTTTGACGATAATTGTAATCGCTAGCTCTGACCGTGCACCAGGGCTGTAGGGGGACCCTCTTGTCTAGTTCCCGGGAGGGCTCTGTGAGGTGGCTCTTCTTCAGAACCTCGTTGGTGGGCGAGGAAACCCAGGCTCAGAGAGGCTGAGCGGCTCTTTGGGGTCACACAGCACCTAAGCGGCTCGGGTGCAATTCGAACCCAGGCGAGGTTGTTCCAGGCTCACAGCTGTGAGCATGCGAAACGCAGAGTTTATTCCTGTGTGTTATTTATTCATGCTGTTGCTAACCTTGCCCACCTCTGTATTGATAGGTGTTGTGTGTGTGTGTGTGTGTGTGTGCATGTGTGTATGAGTGGGGTTAAAGAAAACTTGCAGGAGAAAGTGACTTTTAAGCTGAGGCCGGCCTGGCCAGTATGGCTCAGTGGTTGAATGTTGACCTATGAACCAGGAGATCATGTTTCAATTCCCAGTCAAGGCACATACCTGGGTCGTGGGCTTGATCCCCAGTGTGGGATGTGCAGGAGGCAACTGGTCCATGATTCTCTCTCATCATCGATGTTTCTCTATATCTCTCCATCTCCCTTCGTCTCTTTCTCTTAAAAATAAATAAATAAATAAATAAATAACAACAACGAAGAGCTGAGGCTGGGATGGAGCAGGGACCAGCAGCCAGGTGAGGGAGGTCAGGGGGGAGTGAGTGTTCCAGGTTGGGGGGCGGGGCGGGGGGCGGTGTCGGTGAGCACCTGCGGGCCTCCCCGGTGGCCGGGCTGCGGAGTGGCTGTGTGAGCCGCAGGGATGGCGCTCCGGCAGTCACAGGCGCTGGGTGAGGGGGCCTCTGAGCCCGGGGGAAGCAGGTGCTGGCTTGGGCTGCAGAAGGAGCAGGGACACCACTGCCGTGTGGGCGAGGAACGCAGCCGCCCCGGGGGGGTGGGGGGGAGGGGACTTGGCTCTCTGTAGATTGTCTTCTGCTGCTCTCAGCGGGCTGGGCTGGCTCTCTTGGACTTTGCAGAGTGGCCACTCAGTGACGGCCTGGGTAACGGTAGGAAAGGAGGGGGCTGAGGGGGGGAGAGCTTTCCTGAAAGCAGGCAGCCCCCCCTCCCTCCCCCTTCCTAGGGCAAGTCGACGTCTTAGGCCCATCCCAGCTGCAGGGCATGCTGGGAGAGCAGCCCTCCAGCAGCCAGCCTGGCAGGACCGGCGGGGAGCTGGGCACACGGCCACCCTGAACCAAACTGGAGGTCCCCCAGCGAGCAAGAAAGGGCAGGGAGATGGTGGGGGGCCGGCACCCGAGCCCGCACGGGGCTGGGAAAGGACCGTGTCTGGAGTTGGGCTCAGGGCTTTTCGGGGTGCGCTCTGCCTCCGCACCCCCCTGGCAGGCACCCAGGAGACAGGCTCGGGGCGGCCCACGCAGGAGGGGCCAAGGGAACTCTGGTTCGGACCCAGCTCTGCCCGACTCAGGGGTCACCGCTCCCAACCCGCAGGTCATTGTTATGTGGCCCCTGTGGCTCCTGGGGGGTGACGTAGGTCCTCCCTGACCCCTGACCCCTGTAGGCAGGTAGCTTCATGCCCTGTCTGCAGCCAGACTTGACCTCTGCCCTGTGGGCCACGTGGCTAGCCCTCCCCCCCACCCATCTCCCTCAGCCCCTCACCGTGAGCTCATTGTAGGGGAAGCAGAGAGCTTAGATTTATTTTTTGAAAAGCCAGTCTCATTACAATAAGGAAAGCTCGCCCCCAAAGGATGAGGAAAGACAGTATTAGCAGATCATTAAGAAGGGGACCTGTGCCGAAGCCGGTGTGGCTCAGTGGGTAGAGCGTCGGTCTGCAGACTGAAAGGTCCCGGGTTCGATTCCGGTCAAGGGCATGTACCTTGGTTGCGGGCATATCCCCGGTAGGGGGTGTGCAAGAGGCAGCTGGTCGATGTTTCTCATCGACGTTTCTAGCTCTCTATCTCTCTTCCTTTCTCTCTGTTAAAAATCAATAAAATATATTAAAAAAAAAAGGGGGACCTGACTCTTCGAGGTGTTTGTGTGTGGGAGGCGTCTGAGGCTGGCGTGTGCATAGAATCCTCCTCCCGCTTGCTCCTGAGGCCGCAGGCGGCCAGGGGGTCAGGCGGGGGTCCCCCCCCCCCCCCGGCGGCATCTGCAGCCTGGAAACGGGGGGAGACCCCTGCTGATGTGCGAGCTTCATTCCTCGGGCTCCGTCCCCGACTCCCCCAGGAGTGCAGACCAGCGGGGAATGGCCCGGATGGGCAGCAAACACAGAAGGCTGTGGGGGAGGAGGGGAGCGAGCAGACAGAAACGCTTCCCATCTTGGCATCTGAGAAGAAAGAGGTTTAACCGAGGCCTCTACCTGGCGGCGCTCTAAACAAACACAGAGGAGGGAGGTCTGCACACAAGGGAGCCTGCAGGGAGGGAGCCGCTCCGCGTTTGTGTCCAATCCATTAGCATCAGCCGCCTGCGCTGCGGAGGGGGCCGAGGCCCAAATGCAGGGCGGGTATGCAGGGGCGCTGGCGGGCGGCAGAGCCTGGGAAGGAGCCGGCGAGCCCCGGGGACGTGAGAGAGGGGGGCGCACCCTCTGGAGGCAGCCTCTCCCGCGTGCATTCATTACAGGGCCCGCGTGGCGGCCCCGTGGCTACAGAGCGACCGCGCCACTTATGCTCCAGGCAGAGCGGTCCCCGGGCGTGCGCGGCCCTGCCGGAGTCTGATTAACTGGCCCGGAGCCCTCTGCAAGGTGGGGGGGGGGGGCGGCTGTGCTGCCAGGGCCTTCCGGCAGCCGCTTTTCGGGGAGTCCCAGGCACGCTGCCCATTCTCGGGCACGGCTCCTCCCCGCGGGCGGCAGGAGGACCACGGTGGTGGCGGGTAGAAAGGGCCGGGACCCAAGGCTGGACCAGAAGCCGTGGTACGGGCTCCCTGGGTCACCATGGGCTCCGGACGGGCTGTGGTTCCTTCTTTGGGAAAACGGGCGCCAGGTCAGCTCCCGTGAAGCATGTGTGTCCTAGCCCGGCCGGCCTGGCTCAGCGGTTGAGCATCCATCTATGAGCCAGGAGGTCAGGGCTGGATTCCCGGTCAGGGCCTGTGACATGGAGCGGGCACCCGAGCCCCGAGCATCCCCGTGCCCCCAGCGCGAGGCAGACTCCACGCACCCCCTTTCCTGCTAGAACCCCCGGGACCAAACGGGGCTGTTGTCGGGCAGGAATGAGAGGCTGGGCCCTCCCGCGTACGTGCCGGGCGGCCCCGGGGGACGTGACTTGCTGGGCCTCGGCGATCTCATCTGTGAAATGGGGACGAGTGGCCGTGCCTGTTCCTCGGGATGGCTGCGCAGATAACCCGAGATAATAACGCGGAAAGCGTGTAGGCCGGGGCCTGGCTTATCGCGCCTCCTCACGGGGCTGTGACAGTCGCAATGCAAACAGCTATTAAGAGACCTCGGGCAGGGCCACTCCCTTTATCAGGCCAGAGGTTTCCCCGTCTGCGAACAAAGCGGCAATCAAACCCGCATCCTGGGGGTAGTTGTTTTTATAATTGCCGCGGACAATTATAAAAATGTACAGTCCTGCTTCCTCCCGCTGGAGCACCTAGCAGCTTCTCCATAAATTGTGTTTCTTTCCATCCTCCGAGGCCGAATCCAAACAACTGGTAAGTTAAAATAGCTAGGTGGGCCCTGGCTCAGTGGATAGAGCGTCCACCTGCGGCCTGAAGGGTCCTGGGTTTGATTCTGGTCAAAGGAGACTGGAGACTGAGCCCGGGTTTCCGGCTCCGTCTCCACTGTGGGGCGTGCAGGAGGCAGCCGATCCATGATTCTCTCTCATCATGGACGTTTTTATCTCTCTCTCCCTCTCCTTGCCTTCCTGAAATCAATAAAAAAATATAGTTTATAAACAACAACCACCACCCCAAAACAAGGCTAGTCCGTTAAGGTGGGGGGAGAAGCATAGCATAACAAGTATAGGGTACACATCTCCTAATGGTGAAACTCAACTGAATTTTTACAAATGCAGCCGTGACCCAGATCAACGTGGGGGATGTTTTCAGCAGCCCAGACTGCTCCCCGTGCCTCCTCCCTCCCTCCCTGCAGTCGCTCTAGCGGTAGCTGTGACCCCGATTTCAGACGCCATGGGTTCGTTTTGCCTGTTGGTGAGCCTCGTGGACACGGACACGGGGGAGAGAGCTTGCCTTCTGCTCGGTCCGGCTTCTTCGGTCCCACCCGGCGTCTGCAGACCCGGCCTCTCCTTGTGAACGCACACGTGGTCCCCGTCCGGTGGAAGTGACTTCGGAATAATGCCTCTGGAGCGCTGGCCTTTTCATGGGCACAGGGATCGTTGTTGTTGGGTGAGGATCCAGAGCTGGAATTGCTGAGTCATACGTAGGTCCATGTTAGCTTCAGAGGAGTTTGCCACATGTATTTCCCGAGGGGTT
>CM072936.1:44040343-44140343 GCA_036971965.1 Nyctalus aviator | reverse complement strand
ATGAGTTTGCCGACCGCAGCCCTAGGGGGTTACCGTGTGGCGAAACACAGCCGAGGCCCGGAGCGGCCTCCCGCAGGCGGGGGCCTCCTGTCTGGGTCAGGGCCGTGCACACAGGAGCTGGGGGGGAGAGGAACGGGGGAGGCGAGGTCCAGGGAGAAAAACCCCTTTGTCATTTACAGCTACCCCAGGTCTCCAGGCTACATCATGTCCCCTCACCCGTTCGATCACCCCACTGCGAAGACGGAGTCTTTGTTCAAGCGTCAACATGGCATAGTTTCTCTAGGTCCCTTCTATTTTATTTATTTATTATTTTTAAATGTATTTTTATTGATTTTCCACAGAGAGGAAGGGAGAAGGATAGACAGTTAGAAACATTGATGAGCGAGAGACATCCATCAGCTGCCTCCTGCACACCCCCTACTGGGGATGTGCCCACAACCAAGGTACATGCCCTTGACCGGAATCGAACCCGGGACCCTTCAGTCTGCAGGCCGACGCTCTATCAGCTGAGCCAAACCGGTTTCGGCTATTTTATTTTATTTTTTAAATATGTTTTTATTGATTTCAGACAGGAAAGGAGAGGAAGAGAGAGAGAGAGAGAGAGAGAGAGAGAGAGAAGCTTCAATGAGGAGAGAGGGTCATGTATCAGCTGCCTCCTGCATGCCCCACACTGGGGATTGGACCAGCCAGCCGGGCATGTGCCCTGATTGGGAGTCGAACCGTGGCCTCCTGGTTCATAGGCCGAGGCTCACCCACTGAGCCACACCAGCCGGGCTCTAGGTCCCATGGAAAGGGCACCTCCTGGGTAGCAGGGACCCTCTCAGCCACTTGGCCTGCGTTGCTTGGTCAGTCCTCCTGCCAGCCTTGAGCGGTGGGTGCTGGCCTCCCTCTGTGTCATGGGTGGGGGCGGGGGGTGGGAACCTGGCTGGGAGAATGGAAGGTCCATCACACACGGCGCCTTTGAAACCCAGGCCCGTGTGCCCTCACCGTGTGACATCTCCCCGGGCGGCGGGCTGCCTCCCGGCACGTACCGTGTCCTGCCTGACCCCTGACCGGCACTCCGGGGCCTCCGGGCGGCTGGGTCACCGTCCTCTTTAACGATGACCGTTTGTCCTGCTAGCAGCGGGCGGGGACGGCGCTGGCCTCCCGCCCCCGGGGCCCGGCCTCTGGCCCGGGGGCCTGGCCTGCGGTGGATGCTTACGAAACAGCGAGGGGAGAGCAGGTCTGACGGCGGGAGGGCGCGGCCGGGCGGCCGGTTACCTGCGCCGGCTATCGGCTCTCTCTGGCCCCTGGATGCGGCTCGGCACCTCCGTCCGACGCTGGATCAGCTGGTGTGGCTCAGTGGGCGGCTGCACTCACCTCTCTTGCAGCGGCTGCGGACGCCGGCGGCCTCCTGGGACAGGAGTGAGCTGGTCAGCGGCGATCCCCTTCACCCCACACCTGCCCGGGGGAAGGGCAGAGGTTCAGGTGTGAACGCGGCTTCTCTGGAGGAGGCCCTGGGTGGCCGGAGGCTCGTTTCCGGGGCGGAAGTCTCCTAGGGAACAGGGTGCTCCCTGAGGACTCGGGGTCCCTGCCCTCCCCCACTCTCCCCCATGTCCCCAGATGCGGCAGGTGCCACCCCCGTGGAATGCCCCTCTATGTCAGTGGTCGGCAAACTCATTGGTCCACAGAGCCAAATATCAATAGCACAATGATGAAAATTTCTTTTGGGAGCCACATTTTTTTAAACGTAAACTATACAGGTAGGCACATTGTTATTAACTTAATGAGGGTCCTTTTCAGCTGGCCTTGGCTAAAAACGCAAGGGGCCAAAGAGCCGCCTGTGGCTTGCGAGCCGCAGTTTGCCGACCACTGCTCTATCGGATGCTGGTTGCGGCCGGGAGAGCACAGTGGCGTCGGGGTGACGAGCCTCGCTTTTGGGGGGCTGGAGCTTTTTCCCTCTCTGAGGGAGCTTCCTCTTGATCTGGCTGAGCCCCTGGGGGCCTCCATGGGTCCCCGTTGGCCCAACGTGACCTGCCATTTCCTGGGTTCAGAAACACCACGTGCAAATACAGCAGCCGCCTGTGCGGAGCCTGGGCCTGGTTAGACTGTGTGTGTGTGTGTGTGTGTGTGTGTGTCCTTTTGAGCCCAAGGGGAGTGGGCAGTCCTTAGAGGTGTCTTTCCGATCCAGCCCTCCCCCAGCCAGGTCTTCTCAGCCTTTACTTATTTTTATTAAAAAATATATATTTTTTATTGATTTTAGAAAGGAGGGGAGAGGGAGAGAGAGAGAGACAGAAACATCAGTGATGAGAGAGAATCATGGATCAGCTCCCTCCTGCACGCCCCTTCCTGGGGATCAAGCCCGAAACCCCGGGCCTGTGCCCCGACCGGGAGTCGAACCGTGACCTCCTGGTTCCTAGGCTGATGCACAACCCCTGAGCTGCGCCGGCGGGCCCTCCGGCCTCTGTAGGGTCAGGAGATCCAGCGCCGCCTGCAGGCTGGCCGTGCGGGGCGGGGCGGTGGCGTCTCTGACTTGGGAGGGAGCCCAGGCGTGACCTCCTGGTTCATAGGAGGAAGCATGTGAACCCTGGTTCACAGGAAGGAAGCATGGAACCCTGAACCGTGGGCATCCTGGCACTGGGGTTTCTTTCTTCGTTCCCGTGACCGCTGGAGAGTGAAAAGTGAAGGCTCTGCATCTAATTGGATGGGAAGATGCCACTCAGAAGCCGCCGTGGCTCCTGAGGAGGCTGGGCCAGCGACCTGGCCCCCTCCAGAGCCGGCTGGCCGAGGGCTCTGACGGTGGTACCCCAGCTTTCTGCCTGAAAGGAAAGCTCGGGGTCACCTCTTCAGCTGCAGCGTGTCCCTAGAGGCGTTTACAAAGGAAAAGGGGCTGAGGATGCTCACCCCCCCCCTCCCCTCCCGCCCCCGGTGCCCTCTCCTGCACACAGGTGTGCCGGCGCTGATGGGGGCAGAGGCCAGGACAGGAGGCTGCCCCAGGCCCCTCTCCTCTTCCCCAGGATCGCACCATCAGGCACGGCTGCCCGGTGACAGGATGTCGCCGAGACCTCCACTGGAATGTCCTTCCCAAGGACACAGCCGCCGTCCTCCATGGCTGCCCTGTCAGGCAGGGACGCGGGCAGCGGAGAGCGGAGGGAGGGGCGGGTGGCCAGCAGCCGGGGCCCCTGGCGGGGCCAGCAGGAGGCCGGCGGGCGTTAGCATGCAGCTCCGGTCCCCGGAGCACGCGGCGGGTCAGCGGCTGCCTCTCTGGCTCACGTGCAATTAATTACGGCAACTGGGACTGGGGAAGTTTGAAAATATTTCTTTATCGTTCACACATCCAACTCACCCTTTTAAAATATAGACTTTGCCGAAACCGGTTTGGCTCAGTGGATAGAGCGTCGGCCTGCGGACTGGAGGGTCCCAGGTTCGATTCCGGTCAAGGGCACGTACCTTGGTTGCGGGCACATCCCCAGTGGGGGGTGTGCAGGAGGCAGCTGATCGATGTTTCTCCCTAATCGATGTTTCTAACTCTCTATCCCTCTCCTTTCCTCTCTGTAAAAAAAAATAAAAATAAAAATCAATAAAATATATTTAAAAAAATATACAGACTTCAATGATTTTTAGGACGTTGACATGACACTTGGTAATGTCAACGTGCTAGGAATGATCACCATGACCTAAGTTGATCACTGTCCCCCTCCCCAAATTATCATCACCCCTCCATGAAACTGGGCCTTCGGGCCATCACTTTCTATCTCCTCCTCCTCTGAGCCTCGCTCCGTCAGCCACGGATCTACTTCCCTGTCTGCACGGATTTGCCTCTTCTGGGTGTTTCAGAATCGCGACCCTGCTAGCGGTTCTGTGAGCCACAGGTTGAGAACCGCTGCTGTGGAGCCTAAGACCATCGGAAAACACAGATGTTTACATTACGATTCATTAACAGCAGCAACACTACGGTTATGAAGTAGCAACGAAAATAACGTTATGGTTGGGGGTCACCACCACAGGAGGGACTGGATTAAAGGGCCGAGGCCTCAGGAAGGTGGAGAACCCCCGACCTACTGCGTGGACTTTTGTGCCGGCTTCTTGCACTGAGCACAGCGCTGACCGGGATCATGCATGTGCTGGCCTGTAGGAGCCCGCGTGCCTTCCCGTAGCGGGACATTCCCCGTGTGGCGGGATCCTGCTTCCCCACCTTCATCGGCTGATGGGCGTTTGGGTGGTCTCTGCTTCGCGCCCTGTATGGGTAATGCTGCTCTTGGCATCTGTGTAGAAGGCTTTGCGTGGCCTACGTGTTGGTTCCCTTGGGTCTGTGCCTCGGAGTAAAACCTTTGGGGCAGACGGTGACTTTGAGTATTTTTCCAGAATGTGTCTGAAGCGGCCGCGCCCTTTGACAGCGCCACAAGCCCCGCGTGAGTGCCCCCGCGTCCCCCTGTCCTCGCCCACACTGGTCATCGTCCGCCGTTAGGTTCCGGTCATCCTAGGCTCGTGGTCGGCAAACCGCGGCTCCCGAGCCCCATGCAGCTCTTGGGCCCCTTGAGTGTGGCTCTTCCACAAAATGTCACGGCCTGGGCGAGTCTGTGTTGAAGAAGTGGCGTTAGAAGACACTTACGTTTAAAAAACGTGGCTCTCCAAGGACGTGTCCATCGTTGTCCTGTTGCTCTTTGGCTCTGTTGAGTTGGGGGGGGTAAGCCTCTCTGACCGCGGGCACGTGGGAGGGAGCAGGCCGTCTCCACGAGGCAGCCCGGATCCATCACCCCGGCCCGTGTCCCCGCACCCAGCGGGGCCGTTCCCGTGGCTGCGGAGGAGCCGCTAATCCCATTGCGCAGGCGTCGGCCGGTGGAGGAAAGTGGGCTCCGGATCGAACGCGGCCCAGGGCCCGGAGCAGCCTTCCCCAGGTCCCCGCCACCAGGCTTAGCGCGGGCACAATAGGTGTGTAATTTCAGGTTTTGTTGAGCCGGAATCCAATCACATACTTGACTGGTGGATCACAGAGCCGCGCGGGCTAAGAGAATGAGATAATGCCGCCCCACACAAGCCTGGGCTTTGGCTTGGACGTAATGGCAGGTGTGTGACCAGCCTTACATTATTTCATTCCCCCCCCCCCTTTCTTTTTGTTTCAATATGTTTCCACCTCCCTCCGGTGCCCTCCTCTGTGCCACCCAGAGATGCCAGGGGACCCAGCTACGTCCTAGAGCCAGAAAACAGAGGCAGAGAGGCAGCAGGAGGCTGTTCAAACGGTGAGCGTCCAGCGGGCCGCACTCCCAGTCCTCGTGTTTGCTGACCTGAGCGATGCCGGGCAGTGAGAGCCAGCTCCCGAGACGCTCTGGGCCATCCAGCTGGCGGCCAGTTGCCTTGGTCGGCAAACGGCGGCTCTTTGGCCCCTTGAGTGTGGCTCTTCCACAAAATACCACGGCCTGGGCGAGTCTATGTTGAAGAAGAGTTGTGAGAAGAAGCTTAAGTTTAAGAAATGAGGCTCTCCAAAGAAATTTCAGTCGTTGTCCTGCTGATAGTTGGCTCTGTTGAATTGGGGGGGTCAGTCCCCATCTTCTTGGCCCTCGGTGGGCGGGACCAGGCTGGGGCACCTCCAGTGTCTCTGAGGGAGCCCCAGGGGCCCGCACTGGCCACCCTCTCTCATCTCCCGTCCCCACCCCCTCTCGGTGCCTCCTGAGACCCCCTTCCAGAGAAACCCGGGCGCCCCCTCCTGCTCCATTAGGTTTGCACATTGCACATGGCCTTAAGGAGCCTCCTCGCTCTGTTCGGAGATGGCCTTTGGTTGCCTGGGGGTTTGGGGGACCTTGGGCTTGTTGGGGTCTAGCAGTGTTTCCCGAAGTGTGGTGCGGGAAGAGTTTGGTGGGGATGTGCACCGCACCGTGCTTAGCTGCGCCTCATTCTACGTTCTCATGACTACGAGGGGCGCTCAGCGTTACGAAAATGATAGAAGGGGTACACATACGTCAAAAGTTTGGGAGACGCTGGTCTAAAGCATGCGGCCGTGAGAGCCCCCCACGCCTTGTTTGAAAACAGCAAATCCTTTGTCTGGTGACCTCATCCTGCGTGCCACGGGGAAGCCGCCAGCTGGATGGCCCCGCGCTCCCGCCCCGCGCATCTCGCTCTCAGAAATGGCAAAGGCTTTTAACATGTTCTCCACGGAAAACCTTACCACCTGCAGCCAGCCTGTCCATGGCCCCAGATGGCGGGCAGTGGGAAACATGGAGGAGGGGAGGGACGGGGGGGCGGGGAGGGCCCCGCGGTTCCCATCCACACAGACAGCCCCGCGGGGCAGCGGCTCTGTGGCTGCCTCGGGAACGCACGCAGGGGCCGCAGGCTCAGTGACTGTGTCTGGGGCTCGGGACAGTGGCCTTGGCCTCTTCTCTGTCATGGGCCACCAGCTACTTTTATCCCAGCGGGACCTGGAGAAGTGGGCAGTTTTCCCTGCTCCCATTGTACAGATGGGGAAACCGAGGCTCACGGTGGGAAGCTGAGGTGCCCCAGGAGTGGTGAGTGGAGAGCCCCATGTGAAGCCCGAGGGGGGGGGAGAGAATGGAGCCTGGGGGTGGAGCTCGCAGGACATTGGTGTAAACACAGGGCTTGAGCGTTGACCTAGGAACCAGGAGGCCACGGTTCGATTCCTGGCCGGGGCACAGGCTTTATCCCCGGTGTGGGGTGTGCAGGAGGCAGCCGACCAATGACTCTCATCATTGATGTCTCTCTCTCTCTCTCTCTCTCTCTCTCTCTCTCTCTCTCCCTTCCTCTCTGAAATCAATGAAGACATGTTATAAAGTAAAATGGTGGAAATACTCCTCGCTCCAGGTCCTTGGCAGGGCCGTGGGGTGTCCGGAGCTCGGGCAGTGGCTGGCTGGGCGCCTCAGGGAAGGGTGAGGCAGGGAAGCCAACGCAGGGGGGCGTCCTGCCCCCTTTCTGCACGGGCGCTGGCTTCAAAGCTGGGGGAGGGGGGGGGCCCTGAGAGGCCTCCAGCCCCGAAACCTGCTCGCAGCTGCTGAGGCTGTGGGCGCTGGGATTGCTGGCCCGGCCAGCTGGGGAGAGGGCGCGAGGGGAAGGGCGTGCCAAGTGTAACAGGCACGGGCACCCCTGCCTCCCCCGCGCCGGGGTCACCAGCGGGTCTGCGGAGCCAGAGAGTCACCTGGGACCATTCCGCCTGAACCCGGCTCCCGGGGACGGGACTGGACCATGGCGTCTGCAAAGGGGGTGGAGGCAGCGCGGAAATAGGAAATTCATCGGCGGTGGGTGCCTGATGGTTGGTTTTTCCTCCTCCTCCTCCTCCTCTCCCTCCTCCTCCTCCTCCTCTCCCTCCTCCTCCTCCTCCTCTCCCTCCTCCTCCTCTCTCCTCTCCCTCCTCCTCCTCCTCCTCTCCCTCCTCCTCCTCTCCCTTCTCCTCCTCCTCCTCTCCCTCCTCTCCCTCCTCTCCCTCCTCCTCCTCCTCTCCCTCCTCCTCCTCCTCCTCTCCCTCCTCCTCCTCCTTCTCTCCTTCCTTCTCCTCCTCCTCCTCCTCTTCCTCCTCCTCCTCTCCCTCCTCCTCCTCCTCCTTCTCTCCCTCCTCCTCCTCCTCTTCCTCTTCCTCCTCCTATTATTATGATGCTGACATCCTTCGGCATGTACTATGTGCTGGACGCTACTCCAGTTTTTAGCTGATACCGATTCGTTTAAAAACAAACAAACAAAAAAAACTTACTGTGTTTATTGGGGTGACATTGGCTGATAGCATTAGATGGGTTTCCGGTGTAGGGTTCTATAGCACACCAGGTGTATACTGTGGTGTGTGTTCCCCACCCAAAGCCAATCTCCTTCCATCACTGTTTACCCCACCCCACTCCTTTATTCTATTCAACTACCCCACCCCCTTCTTCTCCGGGAATCTCCATACTCCGTCTGTTTCTATGAGCTGTTTTTATTTTTTCTTAATCCCTTCACCTTTTTCACCCCGTCCCCCAACCCCCCCTCCTTTCCGACAGCTGTCAGTCTGCTTTCGGTTTCTTTTTATATATATACTGGTGGCCCAGTGCATGAAACGCGTGCATGGAGGGGCTGTTCCTCAGCCCAGCCTGCACCCTCTCTAATCTGGGACCCCATGGGGGATGTCCAACTGCCGGTTTAGGCCCAATCCCCTAAACTGGCAGTCAGACATCCCTCTCTCAATCTAGGACCACTGGCTCCTAACCGCTCAACTGCCTGCCTGCCTGATTGCCCCCCCGCCCCCCCTTGCAGGCCTGATCACCCCCAACTACCCTCCCCTCCTGGCCTGATTGCCCCTCACAGCCTCTGCCTCGGCCCCACCACCATGGCTTTTTCTGAAAGGATGTCCGGAAGGTCTCCTGGTCTCACTAGCATATTACCCTTTTGTTAGTATAGATGATTTTATTGATTTCAGAGAGGAAGGGAGAGGGAGAGAGAGAATAGAAACATCAATGATGAGGGAGAATCATTGACGAGCTGCCTCCTGCACGCCCCCCCCCCAACATCCCCCCCCCCTCCGCCTTTGGGGATCCAGCCTGCAACCCGGGCATGTGCCTTGGCCAGGACTCAAACTGTGGCCTCCTGGTTCATAGGTCATCGGTCAACCACTGAGCCACCCGGCCGGACCACCGTTCCACTTTATAAGCAAAGCACCTTGGGGGTGTTGGTGGGGAAGAGAGAGGGGTCCCCCGATAAAGATGCCTCTCCTGAAAACCTTGTGATGACCGGACCTGTGAGAAAAAGTCACCGGTGGACGGGGGAGAGGGCGGATGGAGGGTGGGGGACGGGGGCAGGACAAATGCCCGCGCGGCCTCCCCACGTGGCCGGGTCTCGCTGACGCCTTCGGCGCGGCCTCTCCCTCCCAGCTATCAGCTTAAGGACACAAATCCCGCTGAAGTGTCTTTATTCAGATAAAACTCCCGTACTGCGGAGGAAGCAAATGAGATGCAAATGCCCCCTTTTTTACTCTAAGAGTCAGGAACGCCGCCTTTGCCATGCTAATGGCAGGGGGAGCGAAATCTCCGCTACTGAGCTGTCAGCGGCTGCCTGCCTCCCCTCCCTGCCCCTGCAGACCCAGATAATGAAAACTACCGAGCACGCGTCTTAAATATACATGATACCCGCGTTCCTCAAATGGCGGGGCGACGCACACGCTCGCCCATCACCGCATGAGATGGTGGTCTGTGTGGCCAGAGTCTGGGGGGGGGGCGGGTAGGGGAGAGGAAGGGGAGGAGGAAGTGGGGGGTGGCGATGGGGTGGGCGGGACCTGCACTTTTCCCAGGACGCCTCCCTTCCCTTGCCTCCAGCCTCCAGCCTCTCTCACTTCACCGGGGTCCCCAGGACTCCTGTAATGGTTCAAGAAGAGGCTGTGGACACACTCGTTAAAAAGGGAGCACCATGCTTGTTTTATTTATTCATATTTTTTTTTTTTTAAAAAGAAATGAAAATGTTAATGGTAACTCTCCCTCCCTCCCTCCTAGCCGTGCTCGGTCTCTTCGGGGGATACGTATCCATTTCGGCTTTGATTCGTTGAGCTCCCTGAATGCGTTTATCCAAACAATGTGGATTCGCTCAGATCTCCCTCAAATCCCACCTCTCCTGTGGTTGATAAAGCTGACTTTAGCTAAGAAGGGGCTGGATCAGCGCGATTGGAAATTCATGTGGAAAACGGCGAGGGCTTTGCTGGAAGCCATCAGCGTCCCCAGACCCTGCGGGGGGAGGCCGGGGAGCACGGGGGGGGGCAGGGGGGGGCGGAGGAGAAATTCGGTCAGCACTGCCTCACACGCCCCCTCTTTCTGGAGGAGAGGAGGCTGGGCTTGGACACACTCGTAGGCCTTGCGGGTGATGGGATGATCATGCTCAAGAGCTCGCACATTAGCTTTGTATTTCATTCTAGAAAGGGGCAGCCACCCCTGAGGGGCACATTCACCCCATGGTGTTTGGGGTGGCAGCCAGGGCCCTGTGTGGTGCCTGGGGCTGGGGCTGGGCCTGGGGCTGGGCTGGGCCTGGGCCTGGGGCTGGGGCTGGAGCTGGGCTGGGGCTGGGCCTGGGCCGGGGCTGGGCCTGGGCCTGGGGCTGGGGCTGGGGCTGGGGCTGGGCTGGGGCTGGGGCTGGGGCTGGGCTGGGGCTGGGCCTGGGGCTGGGGCTGGGGCTGGGCTGGGGCTGGAGCTGGGGCTGGGGCTGGGGCTGGGGCTGGGGCTGGGGCTGGGGCTGAGCCTAGAACTGGGGCTGGGGCTGGGGCTGGGGCTGGGCCTGGGCTAGGGCTGGAGCTGGGGCTGGGGCTGGGCTGGGGCTGGGGCTGGGCTGGGGCTGGGGCCGGGGCTGGGCCTGGGCTGGGGCTGGGGCCGGGGCTGGGCTGGGGCTGGGGCTGGGCTGGGGCTGGGCCTGGGCTGGGGCTGCGGCTGGGGCTGGGGCTGGGCTGGGTCTGGGACTGGGGCTGGGCTGGGGCTGGGGCTGGGCCTGGGGCTGGGGCTGGGCTGGGGCTGGGGCTGGGGCCGGGGCTGGGGCTGGGCCTGGGGCTGGGCCTGGGGCTGGGCCTGGGGCTGGGGCTGGGCCTGGGGCTGGGGCTGGGCCTGGGGCTGGGGCTGGGGCTGGGGCTGGGCTGGGGCTGGGCTGGGCCTGGGGCTGGGGCTGGGCCTGGGGCTGGGCCTGGGGCTGGGCCTGGGCCTGGTGCTGGGCTGGGGCTGGGGCCTGGGGCTGGCTGGGGCTGGGGCTGGGGCTGGGCCTGGGGCTGGGGCTGGGGCTGGGGCTGGGCTGGGGCTGGGCTGGGGCTGGGCAGGGCCTGGGCCTGGGGCTGGGGCTGGGCCTGGGGCTGGGGCTGGGCCTGGGGCTGGGGCTGGGGCTGGGGCTGGGCCTGGGGCTGGGGCTGGGCTGGGCCTGGGGCTGGGGCTGGGCCTGGGACTGGGCCTGGAGCTGGGCCTGGGGCTGGGGCTGGGCTGGGGCTGGGGCTGGGGCTGGGCTGGGGCTGGGGCTGGGGCCGGGGCTGGGGCCGGGGCCGGGGCTGGGCCTGGGGCCGGGGCTGGGGCTGGGCCTGGGGCTGGGGCTGGGGCTGGGGCTGGGCCTGGGGGTGGGCTGGGGATGGGCTGGGGCTGGGCCTGGGGCTGGGGCTGGGCTGGGCCTGGGGCTGGGGCTGGGGCGGGGGCTGGGCTGGGCCGGGGGCGGGGGCTGGGCCTGGGGCTGGGCCTGGGGCTGGGCCTGGGCCTGGTGCTGGGCTGGGGCTGGGGCTGGGGCTGGGGCTTGGCTGGGGCTGGGGCTGGGCCTGGGGCCGGGGCCGGGGCTGGGCTGGGGCTGGGGCTGGGGCTGGGCCTGGGGCTGGGGCTGGGGCTGGGGCTGGGCCTGGGGGTGGGCTGGGGATGGGCTGGGGCTGGGGCTGGGGCTGGGCCTGGGGATGGGCTGGGGCTGGGGCTGGGCTGGGCCTGGGGCTGGGGCTGGGGCTGGGCTTGGGGGCTGGACTGGGCCTGTGGCTGGGAGAATTAATTCTTCTGAGTCCTAGGCCCTGGGCTGCCTGGAAGGCCTGGTCGGCCCCCTGACCTGCAGAGGCTGCTGGGCTCAGAGCTGACCTCTCCCTCCCCATTCCGTCCCCAGCCTGGGCCGCCTCCCCTGACCCCGCGGCTCTGAAGTTCCGAGCCAAGGACACTACTAGCCCTGGTCACTGAAGGGCAGTTTAGAGTCTATTTAGACTTAACACACACACACACACACGCACGCACATGCACACTTATGCATGCACACATGCACACATGCACACACATACATACACACGTGCACACATGTACACACACACACACACACACACACACACCCCAAACTGCAGGCTGAGTGGAACCCCGGCCGGCCGGCCATTCTCAGCAGAAAGCCGATCGATGGCTCAGCACCGTCCCCGGCTGCAGGGCGTCGGAGGGACTTTTATGATGATTGCGGTTAAGCTGTGCTCAAGCGGGGCGTCATTTATAAAACAAACGGATCCCTTCCAAATGGGTCATTTTCCCCCGCTAATGACCGGTCGCCTGCCCCGGGGTCTGTCTGCGCGGAGATTCCAGATGGGAGCCGCCCGGCCAGCCCAATTATCTTTATTAAGTGTTTTCCTCCCCTTCCTGCGAAGCGAGAGAGATGGCAGCCGCGCCCGCCGCGCCCTCCCCTCGCGCCCCGCGCTTCCTGCGGCGCCGCGTTACGGACGCGTGCCCTCTCAGACTCTCGGACTAATGAGGCGGGTTTATAAGACGCATGCATCTCAGATCCTCACACGGGCGCCTGCATCTCTAATCGCACAATTATACATGCGTTTAGCGGGCTCCGGGCGCCGCCTCTTCTCTGCTCTCCGAGATAACAACCCACAGGTGACGGTGTGTGTGTGTGTGCGTGTGAGACCAGTGTTTCTGTCCCCCGGCAGATTTGCTAAACACCGTCCACCATTTCCTTTAAAGACATCATTTCTTTTCTTTTTAAAAATATATTTTATTATTATTATTATTATTTACAGAGAGGAAGGGAGAGGGATAGAGAGCTAGAAACATCAACGAGAGAGAAACATCGACCAGCTGCCTCTTGCACACCTCCTACCGGGGATGTGCCCACAACTAAGGTACACACATGCCCTTGACCGGAATCGAACCTGGGACCCTTCAGTCCGCAGGCCGACGCTCTGTCCACTGATCCACACCATTATTTCTTGACATTATTTCTTGAGTGGGGAAGGATGGGAGAGGGTTCCGTTGGACCGGGAGGTAATCATCTCTCTCCTTTCCCCGTTTCTCCACGGAGAGCGAGCGCGTAGCGAGACAGCATGTTGTGAACTAGAGACCTGGATATTCTGTGGCCCAGCCACTGCAGCTGGAGAAAAAGAGAGAGAGAGAGAGAGAGAGAGAGAGAGAGAGAGAGAGAGAAGGGGGGACCACCCCCATGTCCTCGGACTCTAACCGAAGCCCTGCATTCCGCACCGGACAGGCCCGCTCTCAGGGCCATGATAACCAAGGCTGAGTTATGGACGATGAGAGCCGCTAATATCATTATGACCTCAATTAAGTGCTTTTCTCAGGCGCATTAGTAACAAAGGGTCTTCCCTGGGCCTGCGGCTCCTCTCCCCCAGGCCCTGCTTTGCATGAGAATCTCATTGATCAAACCCATGTGCCATCCGCCCTAATGGGTCATCTATCAGCAGGGCTCCTCATCAGGCCATTAACACCTTTTGTTGCTGCCCCAGCCCCAGCTCCGGCCAGCTCCCCCCCCTTCCTCCCCAGGAGGAAGAGAGGCAGCCACCCCCCCCCCCCCATGGTCTGGAAGGGTCCAATGTGTGAGGTCCCACTGGGACCCTCTAATTGCTCTCCTTCTCACCCTTGTCTAACAGGGAAGGTGTTCACCCTCCTAGGGGCTCCCTGGGCAGGCCAGTCCTCTGTGGAGGGAGGAGCTGGCCCCGGGCACCCTCAGCCCCTCTCCCTCTCAGTCGGCCTTCACAGTCCCCCACCCCCACCCCCCCCTCCCCCCCGCCCCGGGAGTCCCAGCAGCCCGGCTTCAGGGATCCTGGGGCCTGGTGGCAGATGGGCAGCGGGCAGGCTCGCCTCATCAGTCCTGAGACCAGGGCTGCGTCGGCATGGAGACGGGCCCCTCTCACCTCCCGGCCCAGGGTCACTCACGGAAAGTCCGAGGATGGCCCACAAGCCCCCTGACTATGCACTAAACTGGGCTGACGTGTACTTTCTTGGGAGAGGTTCATAGCTTCTGTCAGGTTCCCGAATGTGGTTAGGAATGTCTTCTTGGGCCGGGCCGGCATGGCTCAGTGGTTGAGCCTTGGCCTATGAACCAGGAGGTCACGGTTCGAATCCTGGTTGGGGAAACATGCCCTTCCCCAACACGCAGCCCAGAGCCTGGCACGTCCCTGCCACTCCATAAAGATTTGTTTAATGCCCTAACCGGCGTGGCTCAGTGGACGGAGCGTCGGCCTGCAGACTCAAGGGTCTCAGGTTCGATTCCGGTCAAGGGCGTGTTCCTTGGTTTGCGGGCACATCCCCATTGGGGGGGGGGGGTGCAGGAGGCAGCTGGTCGGTGTCTCTCTCTCACGGATGTTTCTAACTCTGAGACACCTGTGCCCCTGGCCGTGATGGGAGGGGAGGCAGCGAGGACCTGGGCCCCATCCCTCCTGAGGTCAAGGGTTGGCTCTCCTGTGGCCCCTGGGAGGACCCGTCCACTCCGAGGCGTACACGAGGGCCCAGCTCTTCCAGTCCCGTTTGGAGCAGTGGCGCGGCCTCATTTGTTCCCTGGGACAGCCTACGCCTCCGCAGACCGTGACGGAACGCTCGCCGGCGTATGTGATGGTCTTTAATGAAAGGGAACTTAATTTGCTTTCCAGGCATCCTTTGTTCACCGCGGACACCCCAGGGTGTTTTAAAACCAGGTTTGGGATCGCGGCGATGGAAGGCCGGAGTTGGAGGCGATAGAAGGGGTGTCTGCCCCCCAGGCCCGCCCCCCCACCCTCCCCAGGAGCCACGGGCACGTCTCTGCCCCACTTCCAGAGCACACAGACCCCGCAGGCCCTGCGCGGACCGGTCTGCGGGCCAGAACGGTGCCAGAGGAGGGGACGGACCATTGAGATGACAAACGGGCTCCGGGCACTGCGGGCGAGCCGGGCGGGGGGCGGGGAGGAGGGCGGCGGCCCATCTGCGATGCCAGCGCCGGCCGGGCCGGCGGCCCCGCTGCTGTGTTTACCGCCCCTTCGCGCGCGGCATTGTTTACTCACAATTAGACCCTCTGCCGTTCGTTCGCTCTCAGGCGCGCCAGGATCGGTCACAGCCGCGCCGCCGGGCCGGACAGATGTGCTCTGCACACCCGTTTAAGCACGGCGCCCATTAGGGGGGAACGTGTGTGGAGCGAGCGGACGGCCCCGCAAGGCCGGGCGCTTTATCACGCATGGGGCGTCTGGGGGTGGTGGTGGAGGGACGGGAGGGGCCGTCAGCTGCTGCTGTCACTCCCCCCCCATCCCCTCTTGCCCCCTCGGATGGGATCCTGAGTGACGGCCGCCGGCCGCCCCCTCCCTGCGGCCTGCTCGGAAGGAAGCACACGGCTTCCCATCAGAGCCGCCGCCGAGGCCCGGAGGAGGGATTAATTGTTGTCAGCCTCCGTTTCACACCCCGATAACAAACGAGCGCCCCCCCCCCCCTGCCGTGCCGAAGGAAGATAAACAGGCGGCCCCCTGCTCCTGCCATTGCACACGCCTGAGTGTTTTCCCCGAGGTGTGTCCGGGCAGAGGGGCAGGGCCCCTCCAGAGCCAGGGGACGCAAAGGCCCTTCCCGTCTGGGCCCCGGGAGCCCGGGAGCCCGGGAGCCCGGGAGCCGCCACCCCCGGGGGCTGGGCCCTGGGCCCTGCTCGCCGCGTCTCCGGCTAAACCAGGGCTCCCCATCTGGAGCCAGCGAGCAGCGGTGGGGTTCAGGGGCGGGAAGGCATCGAGGCTCCGAGGTCCTGTCTCCTAGGGACAGGGGGAGGGCGGACCGGGCCGCACTCGGAGGAGAGGGTTCCGGAACCAGCACCCCTGGCGGAGAAGCCCCCAGACCCTTGCCCAAAGTCACGCGGCTTCTCTGAGCCTCAGTCTCCCCGTCTGTGAAGTGGGTTGAAGGATCGCGCGCGCACCTGCTGCTTCACGAGGCGTGAGTGCGGGTAACGCTGTGGCGCCGGCCTGGCCCGCAGTGAGCGGCGCGGAGACGGTGGTGGTTGGTCGCGGCGGAGACAGGCGGTGTTTGTGACGCGAGGGACGCGCCTCCCTGTGGACCGGACGCCGCTCTCCTGCCCCGGCTGCGAGGCGAGGGGGGAGCTCCAAGCAGAAGCTGCTGGTGGGGTCCGCCTCTGGGCGGCCTTAGCAGGCCCCAGAACTGGATCCATCTCCACCTTCCGGATAGTTCCAGACATCTCTGCCCCCGCCTCTGTCAGGACTGAGCCTGGCAAACAACTTGGTTTGCTTTTCTCCTCCCCCTCCCCCTCCTCCTCCTCCCCCTCCCCCTCTCCCTCCTCCTCTTCTACAGCTGCTTCCTCCGGGCCTGGTGGTTAGCTCCGTGCGGCCTTCTCGTGCGATGGCATTATCCTTCCTGCCATCACTGCCCTGGAGGGGAGGGGCGCCCGTTTCCGTACCCCGCATGCACGTGTGTCGTGTGCCTGCTGGCGAGGGACCCTGTGGACGCCTCCAGCACGCCACTCCCCCAGGACCCGGCTTCCAGCTCCCCCAAATCCACTGCATTCCGGGGAGCTCAGACTCGGGAATCAGCATCCCTGACCCTCTGGCGACAAGCAGAGCACCTTTCCACACACACACACACACACTCACATACACTCACACACAACATACACACTCACATACACACACACACACACTCACTCACACATATACACACTCACATAGACACACACACTCTCACACACACACACACTCTCACACACACACACTCACACACACACACACTCTCTCACACACACTCACACACACTCACACACACACACACACACTCTCACACAAACACACACTCTCATACACACTCTCACACACACACACTCACACACACACACACACACACACACTCTTACACACACACTCTCACACACACACACACTCTTACACACACACTCACACACACACACACACACACACTCTCACACACACACACACACACACACACACACTCACACACACGCTCTCACACAGGAGCGGGAGGTGATGCCCCCTAGCCCTCACTTCCCTTCCTGGTTGAACTCCGCCGGCTCCAGTCCTCCCAGGCCATTTATCCCGCCAGCCAGGAGGCCAGCCCGGCGGCCCGGCCCCTCCACTTCCGGGACGGCCTGTGGTCCCAGCTGGCTGTGCGGTGGTGGGGATGGGGGCTGGGGTTGGGGGGCTGAGGGCAGGGCGTGGGGTCTGGAAGCTCCTCAGGGGGAAGCTCTCCTGGGTGCCGCCGGGGCCGCGGGCTCAGGGCCGCGCTTCTGTTTGCCGTCGGTGTGTGCTGGGCGGGATTCGCGCTGATTACAAATTAGTAACCCCGAGCGCTATCTCGTAATGAGACGTTATCTTCCAGATGTTTACAAGAAACCTTTAATATTTTAAGCTGCTTGGAGATCTCCGGGCACTCTATTAAAAGGCATGGGATCTAGCTGAAACCGGTTTGGCTCAGTGGATGGAGCGTTGGCCTGCGGACTGAAAGGTCCCGGGTTCAATTCCGGTCAAGGGCATGTACCTTGGTTGCGGGCACATCCCCAGTGGGGGGTGTGCAGGAGGCAGCTGATAGATGATTCTCTCTCATCGACGTTTCTAACTCTCTATCCCTCTCCCTTCCTCTCTGTAAAAAATTAATTATATATATATATAAAATGGCATGGGATCTAAAGTGGGAGCTGGTGAGGTTCCCTTTCTTGGAATTTTTTTTTTTTTTGGCTGGTGTCCGACCCCGGAGCCCTGGGCACCCGTGAGAGGACCCCAAGCATTTATCGTGGGGCCCCCGTGCGGGAACAATCGGGGCAGCCACCCATTCAGGGGGTGGGAGGGGGAGGCAGGCTGGCCCCTGTCCATAGGCCAGGGCGGGGGTGGGGAGGGGTGGGCAGCTCATTGATCCCTTTGAATCACTGGAGCGCGTCCCTCAGAAGTCCCGGGCCTCTGAACCCCGGACAATCGCCCGCGCGCTCTTTATTGGGCGCTCTGAGGGACGGCCCGGCCCACACCTGCCTTTGAAGGGGCCCCCGCCCTGGCTTTAATGACCTCCATCCGTCAAAGGGAAAGTTCAGAGTTCATTCCTCTGTCCAAGTCCCGGCAACGGAGCTGGGGAGATGGCGATGGGCGAGGGCGCTGGCCGTCCGGCCTCTTTAAATCACCCGCCTCCTCCGAGAGAGAACTTTCCCTGGACCCAGCTCATGTGCTCATGTCAAAGTGTCCGGTGGCCCTCTGGCCATTGTCACCGGGATAGGGCTCAGTGACACGGCATGGTCATTACGTGGGCCCTGATTGGCAATCAGAGTACAATAGGGGGTCATTATAGGCCATAAAACTGCCAACGCTCTGAAAGGGGGATTGTGAACGGAGCCAGAGGGCTCTGGGAGCCCAGAGGAGGAGGAGGAGGAGGAGGAGGAGGAGGAGGAGGAGGAGAGGGGGCCTGAGCGGGTCCGGGGAGGGGGAAAGGGAGCGGGGCTTGGATTAAGAAGTTTCTCCCCATGGACGCCAGAACACACGGATCTTCCCAGGTCACCTTCCCGGGATGCTGCCCCTCGGGCTGGAAGAGAGCCCGCTGGGACCAGGACACATAACAGAACCCAGAGGGGCACGTCTTTATAGGCCTGAATCCGTGTTGTTGGATGAAAGGGAACGCACATGTATGTATGTACATGTGAGTGTACACAGCTCTCGAACACGTATGTATGCACACGGCTCTCGGGAACAGAAGGGGCAGCTGGAAGGATGAGAACGTAGGCAAGCTGCACTCTGGCCCATGGAGGACCACTGGGGAGGCAGCCGTTCTCCGGCGGGCGAGAGCCCCCAGCCCCGACCACCAGCGGCCACTTCTCCTCCTGCCCTCCGTCCCAAAGGCCCATCCCCACACACGCCCCGGCCTCCGGAAACTTCTGGAAGGTCCAGGAACCCTCCTGGGCCCCGTCCTCTCGGCCAATGGAAGCCCGATGGGCCCGTGTGGATGGAGAGTCCCCCGATGCCCTGCTTCCCTCCGGGAATTTTCCAGGCACATTTGTCTCTGTCGTCGGGGAGATGGGCAGGATTTCCTGCTCCCCCGTCCTCCTGACGAGTGCCCAGAATATGACACCACTTAGGAGCTCATCCATCTTGCCTCCTGGTCTCTGGACTATGTGGCCACGGGGACAGGCGTGGCGTGGGCTTCCGTCTGCAGGAGCCTGGCAATGCCTTTGGGGAAGGGACCAGCGACGCCCTCCCGGGTCATCGGGAGGCAGAGTGGAGTTTGCCGGGGGGGGGGGGGGGGTGGGGCGGGGGGGGGTGGGATGGGGGGGGGCAGCTCTTGGAAGTCCTTTCAGATCGACTCCCTGGCTCTGTGACCGAGGGCCCTTCCCTTCCTTGGCCGAGCCCTGGCTTGCTCATTTGTAAGATGTGGACATTGACCTTGACACTCCCTACTGCCTCCTGGAGCTCCGGCGTGGCCTTTCAAATAGTCCTCCATGCACATGGAGCAGCCAGATGAGGATGATCTCTGAACACATAACAATCTGGTAACTCAGTAAACATATATATATATATATATTAGAGGCCAGGTGCATGAATGCGTGCATGGGTGGGGTCCAGCCAGCTTGGCCAGGGGGAGGGGACATGAGCGGTTAGCCAGCCTGCCAAACTCCTGGTCCAGGGGACAATTTGCATATTAGCCTTTTATTATATAGGATGTACACTGAGTGGCCAGATTATTATGATCTCTGAATGCATAATAATCTGGCCACTCAATGTGTGTGTGTGTGTGTGTGTGTGTGTGTGTGTTTAAAGGCCTGGTGCATGAATTCATGCATGGGTGCATGGGTGCATGGGTGGGGTCCGGCCAGCCTGGCCAGGGGACGGGGACATGGACGGTTGGTTGGCCAGCCTGCCTGCTGGTCGGACTCCTGGTCGAGGGGACAATTTGCATATTAGGCTTTTATTATATAGGATATGCACTGAGTGGCCAGGTCATTGTGCGTTCAGAGATCATCATCATCTGGCCACTCGGTGTACTCCATACAGGTTTCCTCGGCACCTGCTATGTGTCCGCACTGCAGGCATGGGGCGTGCGGCAGCAAGTGAGGGTAGCATTGTCTCAGCCCCCGTGGAGCGAAGGGACCCTGGACGCCTGGAAGGTTGATGGGGGACGAGGAGGAGAAGGAGGCCCCATGAGGAGAGGTTATGGGGAGGGGATGTCCGATCCGTCATCATCAGACAGACTTGCCAACAGGAGCTGAGCTCCCCGTCCCTAGAGGCATTCAACGACGTCAGACTGACCACCCTTCCGACAGATGCAACGGATTCCCTCCTGGAGGGGCCGGGAGAGCTGCCCGGGAAGGGCTGGGAAGGGCTGTTTCAGGCACAGGGAGGCGTATGTGCAGAAGCTGGAGGGCAGAACCTTGACCCCGAGGGGCCTGTACACCCCTTTGAAAACCATCTGGGGCCAGGGGGGTTGGGAGAGGTTTGAAAAGGCATGGAACCCCATGCCTGGAGCCTGCGAGTCCCCAGTCCTCGCCAGGGCCGGCCCTCCCCTCCCCGCTCCCTCTCCCCCAGGACCCCCCCCCCCCCTCATCGGGAGGCACCTCTGTCCCCAGAGCTGCTGCCCCGGCGCCCTCTCTGCGCTGACACGGGAGCAGCGGTGCCATGGGCTGCATAATGATGTTGTCATGTGACCCGGTGCCACCAGGCACCCCGTGGGAGGTATTCCCCTCATTAAACGGATGCATAAGGATGGAGAGGCGGGGGTATGCCGCCCGGGCCTTCCGCCAGCTGCTCCAATGTGCCCAGACCCCGGTGCACGTCGGCGATTGGTGTGGCTGTGGGACGGGAGACAGAGCTGTGTCCCCTCCAGTCTGCTGTCTCTCCACCCGGGGCCCTGGAGCCTGTGGGGCTCTTTGCCAGCCAGTGCAAGGGAGTTGGGGGGTGAAGGGGGGATGCCCCTCTTTGTTTCAGACCCGCTGGCATCTTCTGGGGGAGCTCTCCCCCCAGACTCCCCCTCCGCCCTTCTAAAGGCTCAGAGGGGGCGCCTGGGCATCACGGCGGAATTAATGAGACCCCCGATGACACTCATTTGCTTCCAGGAGGTGTCGCCTGCGGTGACCCCCCACATCTCAGAGATGCCCCCCTCCCCCACCTCCGTCCTGCTTCTTCCTTCCGAGGAAGGAGCTAATTAGCAGGGAGTCACCGCCGAGAAGGACGAGGGAGAGAGACCTCAGGAGAGAACGCGGGCGCTTGCCGCCTCCCCACACCCAGGCCGGGGCCCCGGGCCCCCGACGGGGCTGCTCTCCCCCGTGTCAGGGCCACCGCCACCAGGAGATGAGAGAGAGGACACCGCTAATCACGGCTAACCCGTGCCATTTCCCCGCCGCTGCTAATCTTAATTGAATCAATCTCCCAGCCTCTCTTGACAGTGAAAGATTGCTCGAATCTGGGAGGCCAGGCCGGACAGGGCTCCGGGAAGGAGAGAAAAAATCCCCCGTAATCATTAATTTGTCGGTCCGCTCCCATTTGGCCCCATTCTCCACTGTCGGGGCGGCGCGCCCCCAGCCACCTTCCTTTCTCCGTAATCACCCCTAAGTGTTCTTCCCCGCGCGCTCACAGGACTGGAAACCAATTTGCCGGAAGGAAGAGGATCCGGCAGAGGGACCCCACCCTACCTCCTCTGGGTGCTCAGGCTCCCTCTCTTCCTGCAGTGAAGTCCAGGTTGGCTTTTCTGGGGCCCAATGAGGTTCTCGATTACGATTTTCTCAACGCCCTGGTACACGGCAGCCGAAACCACCGGGCAGCTAATGCACCAACTTGTTCTTGGGGGAATCATGGGAAAGGATGCTAACATCCCAGGAGGCACCCTGGTTCCAGGGGAATCATGGGAAAGGATGCTATCATCCCAGGATGCACCAGGTCCCAGGGGAATCATGTGACCAAGGGGCCTGCAGGGCCCTGGATTGGTCTCCGAAGGACAAGGACTTCCATCCTCTGGACTTAGGATGACGTGTTCAGAACCCGCTCCTTCTCCACATCATCCAGAACAGGTTCCACGGAGAACCTGGGTCCAATGGCCAGGGAGAAAGGGGCATGGGCTGCGAGTTGAGGCTGAAGTAGAATAAGGGACCCTGTCACCTGTCGCCACTGCCTTTGGCTCAGATGATGACAATAGTATGTAGACTGGCCTCCTGGCTTCCATCCTTGCCTCCCAACCAATACTCTGTCCCGCCCCCCGTGAGAGAGTCGATATTTTCAGAATGTCAGTCATATCATGCCACGCTTCTGCTCCACGTTTCCTGAGCTTCCCGGCTCACTCAGCAGTCAAGGCCAGATTCTTCCCCGGGTCTGGCTCCCCTCCCCACCCCCGTGCACGTCCAGCCTTCGCACTGCTCAGGTGCTGCCCTCAGGTCTCCAGAGAAATGTCCACTTGCTAAGGAGGTATTTCCTGGCCATCCTGTCCATTAAAACGCCCCATCGTGCCCGGCCGGTGTGGCTCAGTCCTTGAGCATCGGCCTATGAACCAGGAGGTCATGGTTCGATTCCCAGTCAGGGCACATGGCCGGATTGTGGGTGTGATCCCCAGTAGGGGGCGTGCAGGAGGCAGCTGATTGATGTTTCTCTCTCATCATTGATGCTTCTCTCCCTCCCTCTCTCTTTCTCTCTGAAATCAATAAGTATTTTTTTTTTTTAAAACCACCTCATCACACTCTTATTTTTTTTTTTTTTAAAAACCACCTCATCACACTCTTATTTTTTTCGATGCAGTTATTCTCATCTGATCTGTTTTTTTTTTCTTCTCAACATTTCTGTCTCTCCCACTAGAGAGTAAACCCCACAAGAGGATGTACCTGACACCCAGTAGGTGTTCATTAAATATTAGGTTAGTGGGTGGCCGGTATCAGATTCACGTGGAGGCTTCTAACGACGTGGGATTCTTGAAGGCCAATGTTCATCATTTCAAAATTTACAAAGTTAAAGCATTTCACACGGATCTCGGATTTCCGGATAACGAGGCGGGGAACATCCACAGAAGTCTCTTTCCATCAGTAACAATACTCAGCGGTGTTTGAAGCTAGGCAGGACATGGCCGTTGTCACATGGGACTTCCAACCCAACCCCATCCCTGCCAGGATGAAGAATCTTGCCCTAGCCAGTTTGGCTCAGTGGATAGAGCGTCGGCCTGCGAATGGAAGGATCCCAGGTTCGATTCCAGTCAAGGGCACAGGCCCGGGTTGTGGGCTTGATCCTCACTGGGGGACTTGCAGGAGGCAGCCGATCCATGATTCTCTCTCATCGTGGGTGTTTCTCTCTCTCTCTCCCTCTTCCTTCCTCTCTGAAACCAATAATAATAATTTAAAAAAATAATAATAAAATAAAAAAGAATCTTGCAGGACAGCTTAATTCTGTGGTTATTTGAGTTTGAGTTCGTGACTCAAGGTGGGTTGCCAGTCAGTCACAGGTGGATTTATGGTGGCCTGTGGGTGTCCCCTGGCCCGTCGGGGCCAGCTCCCCAGGGCTCCTCCGCATGTCAGTGCCAGGTGGCCAAACAAACAGGCCACCATACTCCTCTCGGGGCCTCGCCATAAATCGGCCCAGCCTCACTCACCGGGCTGCGGTCCAGCCTGATTTATACAGTCCCCGAGATTTATGGTGTCATCGTTTAACACAAAATATAAAGCCTCTCACAGACGAGTCCTCGCATGTAAATTCCAAGGCTCGCTGGCGCTGGGCAGCTTTTGCTTTCTCCCTAGAGGATGCTGACCACCCCCGCCTCCTCTCCGGGGGGACCGCATCTTCAAGGAGGGTGCTGAAGGGCAACTTCCACGTGCCCGTCCCCCCTCAACCCCCCCCCCCCCCGCCCCAGGTACCTCTGCCCTGCCCCCGTGGGGTAGGGAGGTGCAGGCTGTGCATGGAAGTGGTGACGTCAGTAGCAGACCCCCAGGGAACTTGATGAACAGGGGGCAGGGGTTCGGGTAGAGGTGTGGTCGGCAAACCGCGGCTTGCGAGCCACCTGCGGCTCTTTGGCCCCTTGAGTGTGGCTCTTCCACAACGTACCACCGCAGCCTGGGCGAGTCTGTGTGGAAGAAGTGGCGTTAGAGGAAGTCGGAGTTTAAAAAAATGTGGCTCTCCAAAGAGATTTTAATCGCCGTGCTGTTGATGTTTGGGCTCTGTTTGCGGATGGGTTTGCCGATCATGGGGGTAGAGAGTTGTGTCAGGAGCCGTGGCTTTGCCGCTTTCAGGCCTTGGTTTCCTCATCTGTAGAGGAAGGGAAACAGACTGGCGGTCCCCTTCCGTATACTCTTATGATTGTGCGCTCTAGAAGGCAAGGCGCGCTTCCTCATTTTTCTTTGTTATTTTCATGGGGTTTGATCCAGGGAGAGAGGCCCCCTATGTTTTATTGAATGGAATGTGATTGATTTTTTTTTTTTCCCCCCCTCGGGAAATTTGGAGTGAGGGTGGAGGTGGAGGTGGGAAAAAGCGCTTCTGCTGAATTCTGAAAGGTCCTCCACGGCTCATGAAAATGAAAATAATTCTTTACTTGATTCCGTTTGTGTAGGCCATTGGAGAGACACGTAAGGTGTTCAGTCTCAGGAATGCGAAGACTGAAAAAAATAAAACAAAATAAACCGAAGCCACCCTTCCGTGACCTACAATGGGGTCAATGTTGATGGCATTTGGTTATTTAAATGTTTTTTTTCTGTTTATTTTCTCCAAGGCCGGTTAATTGTCATTTTGAGAACATTTGGGTGTTGGAGTATGTTTGAGATTTATCCAAGAATGATAAATCTCACCCTACGCATGCTTATGCGGAATATAAATATCCCTTTCCTGTTTAGTTGACAGTTTTAGGATCCTTCTAAGCAGTGATAAAAAACTCGCAGTTATAATGTGTGATCATTTTGCCTTTCATTATAATGCAGAGTTTCTCCGTGCAAAATCAGGCCGGGATAGAAGCCTAAACCCAGGGGCAAAATTCATTCATTATGCATGTACGTCGTTCCCCCAAATATTGATAATACTTTTCATAATAATTATTTTACATATATTAGCGCTCGCTGCCATATTAGTATTAAAGATACCTTTATTAGTCTTGAATATTTTGCTGAATAATGAATAGGCTCTCAGAGGCTCGAGTTAAAAGCTGCTCTTAGCTAGAGTGCTGTAAATCAGTTGCTTTATGAACAAAATTGGCTTCCGTGTTTTTTTTTTCCGCAGGATTGCTTATTTAAATAATTTTCCCATTTAGCGAATGTGTATTTTTTTTTTTACTTTTTTATTTTATTTTTTTTGCCAGAGACACGTGCTCCTGCTGCCACCCTGCCTCCGGGGTCTCTCTCCCTGTCGGTGAAAAATGAAAAATCACAACAACCTGCCTCTGAGCCCTCACTGTCGGGAAGGGCAGGGCTCTGCATTATTTAGCAGGCGGTAGGCAGGCGTGTTGGTCCTCATGATGCCCTCACTCGCGCGAACACTTGCTTTCCTTCGAACGGATACCAAGAGTCCCGCTAGTAAGCAATGTGCTTTCCGGAGAGCTGACTCTGTGCAAGGCGGGGAGAGTACCAGCTCACGACACCATCACCCTGTTGGCCGGGAACTGTCCCTTCCCCCATGTTATACACGGAGTGGCCAGATGATGATGATTTCTGAATGCATAATAATATGGCCACTCAGGGTATGTCCTATAGAATAAAAGGCTAATATGCAAATTGTCCCCTCGACCAGGAGTTTGACCAGCAGGCAGGCCAGTCAACCGCCCATGTCCCCTCCCCCTGGCTGGGTGGGCCAGACCCCATCCATGAACGAATTCATGCACTTCTAATACATATATTAGAGGCTCCGTGCACGAAATTTGTGCACCCGGCGGGGGGGGGTTGTCCCTCAGCCCAGCCTGCACCCTCTCCAATCTGGGACCTCTCAGATCGGGCCTAAACGGACAGTTGGACATTCCTCGCACAATCCAGGACTGCTGGCTCCCAACTGCTCAACTGCCTGCCTGCCTGATTGCCCCTAACCACTTCTGCCTGCCAACCAGATCACCCCCTAACCACTCTCCTGCCAGCCTGATCGATGCCTAACTGCTCCCCTGCTGGCCCGATTGCCCCAAATTGCCCTCCCTTGCCAGCCTGGTCATCCCCAACTGTTCACCCCTGCAGGCCTGTTCTCCCCCAACTGCCCTTCCCTGCAGGCTTGATCACCTCCAACTGCCCTTTGTTGCAGCCTAGTTCCTCCCAACTGCCCTCCCCTGCCGGCCATCTTGTGGCGGCCATCTTGTGTGTTGGAGTGATGGTCAATTTGCATATTATTCTTTTATTAGATAGGATATACACACTGAGTGACCAGGTTATTATGTGTTCTGGATTGGACCACCATTGGTGGCTCTGGGATTTCTTTCTTCATTCCTCTAGTGCCATGGTCGGCAAACTCATGAGTCCACGGAGCCAAATACCAACAGGACAACGATTGACATTCCTTTGGAGAGCCACATTTTTAAAATTTAAACTTCTTCTGATGCCACTTCTTCAACATAGACTCGCCCAGGCCGTGGTATTTTGTGGAAGAGCCACACTCAAGGGGCCAAAGAGCCGCCTGTGGCTTTCGAGCTGCAGTTTGCCCACCGCCGCTCGAGCGTCTTCCAGTTTGGCCGTTGAATCACGAGCCACGTGAGTTCCCTCGGAGCCGTCCAGGGTGTGGAGACGGGGCCCCGAAGTCATTTGCATTCCTGTGTATGGCCTCCTCAGCTCCCACGGCGAGGGCAGCCTGGCCTAGGCAGGGTTCAGTTATACATATTATTATGCAAATGTACTCGAGCTGAATATAATTTCCCTTAAAGATCCTTTGCCATGGGAAGGAGAGCTCCTTGCCGAAGGAGCCGGGCCCAGCAGTACCTGCAGGAAGGCTCGCTGTTTGCGCGAAGCGTGTGTGAGTGTGAGACATTTCGGCAAGCCAGCCCGAGGATGAATAAGGACAACAGCAGAGAGAGCTTGTTGAATTCTTTAAAAAAAAAATATATATTTTATTGATTTTTTACAGAGAGAAAGAGAGAGGGATAGAGAGTTAGAAACATCGATGAGAGGGAGTCATCGATTAGCTGCCTGTTGTACTGGGGATGTGCCCGCAACCAAGGTACATGCCCTTGACCGGAATCGAACCTGGGACCTTTCAGTCCGCAGGCCGATGCTCTATCCACTGAGCCAAACTGGTTTCGGCAGCTTGTTGAATTCTTGCTAAATGCCGAACAGAACACGGAGCTGAGCACGGGAAAGCTGTCTTTGCCTTGGAGCTTGCCAACCTCCCTGAAGGGACGTCCATGATCACCCCTGGGTGTTACAGACGAGGAAACCGAGGTATCCAGACTCCGGGCATTGGCACCCCGACTTGGAATCCAGAGGAAATATGGAAATACATCTTGAGAGTGAAGGCAACAACGCCTACTATCTAACCCCACGCCTTTTGTCCCCTTATTCCAGCCAGTGTCAGCGTCTCTCTAAGGGATACCCGCGGAGAAGCCAGTTATTTCTGGTGAACAAATGTGCGAAATAAATTAGGATCTCTCCCAACCCCAAGGCAGCACCGAGCATCCAACCCGCTGGGCTTCCTAAGTGGGACTGACAGTTGCATGAAAAGACGGGAGCAATCCACAGGGAGAGTCTGCCTCTTGCTTTACGGGGACATTTAAAATCACACACATGCACGCACCCACACGCACACGCACACGCACACGCCTGCACTTTTTCTCCACATGACTAATCCAGCCGCCCGTGACCCCTCAGGAACCGAGCCCGCCGTTTGCACCGACCCCAAACATTTAGCTGCATTAATCACCGCGGGTTTTTGGACCTGGAGCCACCGGGATGAAAGACACTTTCTCGGGGAGACATTGATCAAACAGTCTACAGGTATCGGGACATCGCGGGACATTAATCATCTCCGCATTATCTCGCCCACCAGTGGAATATGTAAATGTGATTCCTGTCAGCGATAAGGGGAAGTGAAATTATTCTTAGAGATTGGTCCATCTGGAGCGGTTGATACCATCTTACCTAAGACAATAGGTTGTAGAGATAATTTTTTTTTTTTTTTTTTTTTTAGCATCACTAATCCAGCCTTGCCAATATCCATGGAGAATGGAGCAATCTCACACCGCACCAGCGCTGTCCGGCCAGGGGAGGGGAGGGCCGTGAGTTCGGTGTGGCGTCGGCGCCTGCGCTGGTCTTTGGCAGCCTCAGGAGACAGACGCTTTCCACATCGGGGAGGTGGGCGTTTTTTGGAAGGGCCTTGCGAGGCGGTGGGCGATGGTGTGCAGGAAGGGGTCGTATCCGGCCAAAGCTTCAACCCTTCACACACACATGACAGAGGCCTCCAGCCGCAGCGGGGGATGGCCAGGGCTTCTGCAGCGATCCAGGAATGCATCTCTCATCGAGGAGTCTTTGCAGACCTGTCTGACCACCCACTGCCCCATACAGGGTCTGCATGAAGTGTTCAGTGCAGGCAGGAGCAGAGGAAGGAGAAGGAGAAGGAGAAGAAGGAGAAGGAGAAGGAGGAGAAGGAGAAGGAGAAGGAGAAGGAGAAGGAGAAGGAGAAGGAGAAGGAGAAGGAGAAGGAGAAGCAGGAGGAGAAGGAGAAGAAGGAGAAGGAGGAGAAGGAGAAGGAGGAGAAGGAGGAGAAGGAGAACTAGGAGGAGAAGGAGAAGGAGAACTAGGAGGAGAAGGAGGAGGAAGAGGAGGAGGAGGAGGAGGAGAAGGAGGAGGAAGAGGAGGAGGAGAAGCAGAAGTAGGAGGAGAAGATCCAAGGTTCCTGTCCCAGCCACGCTCCTGGGGAACATCCTCTCCCTCCTTTATGTCTAGCGTGTCTGAAGTGAAATAGGTTGGGTCAGATAATGTCTTCTCCATGACGGAATGGAAAGCCTCCTGAGAAGTCTCCTGCTTTATAGTCTAGATCTGTGGTCAGCAAACTGCAGCTCCTGAGCCACATGCGGCTCTTTGGCCCCTTGAGTGTGGCTCTTCCACAAAATACCGCTGCCTGGGCGAGTCTATGTTGAACAAGTTGCGTTAGAAGAAGTTGAAGTTTAAAAAATGTGGCTCTCCAAAGAAATGTCAATCGTGGTGCCGTTGATGTTTGGCTCTGTAGACTAATGAGTTTGCCGACCACCGGCCTAGACATCTTGGGCTGCTTTTGCTCTGTGAGATGCCCTGTTAGGAGAGAGGACATCCAAGCCTGAATGGACGTCGTCTTAAAGGACTTGTTACTAAGGAATCAATGAAAGCAGGAGGATGTCTCTGGCAGTCGGACATCCCAGATTGGAGAGGGTGCAGGCGGGGCTGAAGGATAATTTCCCCCTCCTCCCCTCCCCCCCGTGCACGAATTTCATGCACCAGGCCTCTGTTCTACCATAAACACCTTTTACTTGTGTCACAGAAAAGCTTAACACAGAAACAACTCATGATGGGTTTACATATCTAAGCGACCCCATTTAAAAGACGGAAATGTAAAGAAAAATACCCTCCAACGGTCCATATCAATTCCAAATATCTGTGGCTCTCGACAAGCTTCAAGGGGAACTTTGAAATCTAACTGCCTCCTCCTGGATGCCCTCTGAGATGGGAGTTATAACACAGAACGTGCAGATAATGGTGTTGGAATTTCCAGACAAGAATGGGTTTCCACCAAAATAACCCATCGGTCACATCTCCCGCCCTACCCAGTTTCCCGTCCCCCTGCTCTCACCGTCTTCCCAGGAAATCCCAGTCACACACCCCCTTTCGAAGATGAAATGGCCGCCCCTCTCTCCTGCTCTCTGAATCCCAATGCTTGCCTTCAGACCGCCCCTCTAACGCCGCCCCCCCCCCCCACCCTCTGCAGGAGAGAGGAGAGTATGAAGCCCGCCCCCTCACACACAGGAGAGACCAAGCCATATTGACACATGAGGGCTCCAACCGCGAAAGATGGCCTTGGGTCAGTGATCAGAAGACACTTCCGCGCGTCCTCGTATGAAATACAAACAGCCGGCTAAGGACCTTCAGATGTGTGAGAGCAGCGCTCGACGTGAAAAAGCAAAGAGCACCCCCCCCCCCCCCCCGACAAAACAACGGCGGCAGGAAGTAAAGATAATCCAGAAGCCAGGAGAACCAACACAGACCAACGATACCATCTCTGGCGATAACAGCATCTATCTATGCATCTGCGCGTGAGGAGCCAGAAAGAGTTCTTGGAAACAGAACATACGAAAGCAAAAAAAAAAAAAACAAAAAAAACAAAAAAACACAAAACACACAAACAGCTAAAGGAAGCCACGGGAAATCAAGTTGAGAAAATCTTTCAGAAGACTACATTTAAAACAAAAAGAGAAAAGGAGGGAATTTTTTTATTTTATTTATTTACATATATTTTTAAGAACTAGAGGCCAAACCCTTGCGCCTCTTTCCCTACTCTCAGGAAGTTGGGAAAGAAGGCACCCAGAAAATGGAGGTCCCCAGCCTGGGCCGGGTGGGCACGGGAATCGGACACCTGAGTGCTAATTCTGCCACGGCGCTTCCTAGTTGCAGACACTAACCCTTCTGGGCCTCAACTGTTTCTTCTGTGAAATGGGCACACCGGGTGGACTTGGCTCCTAAGGTTGTTGCTAGGGATTAGATAACAGCTACACACGGCTGAGTACGCCTTCTGGCTGGTGGTGCTCCTTACAGCCATTATGGTGGTGATGATGATGGTGATGATGATGATGATGATGATGATAGGTGGGGAGGAACGTGCTGGAAAAGGCCCTTGGGTGTTGGGTGGTCCAGGAAGGAGAGGAAAAGCAGGAAGCAGAGGCATGCTTTGCTGAGCCTTCCCTCCGCGCTTTCCCTGGACTTGCTCAGGGCACCCTGGGTGCCCCCATTCCTCAGGCAGGCAAGCTGAGCCCGAGGACGCCCCATCCCTGCACAGACAGCTGGCCAGGCAGGTGTGGGAGCCAGGTTTTCTGCCTTCGGGGGCTCTGGTTGCAGGCTGGGGGTGGGAGGGAGAATGAGGGGGGGGCGAGGTCTGAGGACCTCTGTGCTGCCTTCCTCACCCCTCCTGTGCCCGGCTCCCCGTCCTTCAGCGTCTGAGCCCAGGCCGGGAGCTCGCAGGCCACACGCGGGCGGAAAATGAGGTCACCAGCAGTCTTTACGGGGTGATTGGCTATGAAAACATCTTCTTTAACCACAGCAGCCCGCCCCGATCCTCCCCCCCGCCCCCCGCCCCACTTCTCCCTCTGGGGGCGGGGAAGCCAGTGTTTTCCTTACCATCGGGACGACAGAGGAGCTTAAGGCTTAGTTGTGTTTGGTTTGCTTTTGCATGTGTGTGTGTATGTGTGTATGTGTGTGCGTGTGCGTGTGTGTGCATGTGTGTGTGTGTGTGTGTGTGTTAAAGGCCTGAGGAGGCATCCAGGACTCCAGCCCAGAAGAAAGGAGGTTTATTTTCAGGTCAGATGAGCAGGCTTGGTTTTTCTTCCCGTCCATGTTCATGGGCAAGGAGCAACACACTGCCTTTGCTGGGTCTGCCAGGCCCTGGTCCCCTCTTAGCCGGTCTGGGCGGGGTCTTCCAGCCACGTGATGGGGAAACAGGTCAAAAAGCAGAGTCTCGCCCTGGCTGGTTTGCTCAGTGGATAGAGCGGACTGAAGGGTCCGGGTTCGATTCCTGGTCAGGGCACAGGCCCCAGTTGCGGGCTCCATCCCCAGTGTGGGGCCTGCAGGAGGCAGCCGATCCATGATTCTCTCTCATCATTGATTTTTCAATCTCTCTCTCCCCATCTCCCTTCCTCTCTGAAATCAATTATATATATGTCTAATCTAACAAGAGAGAGAAAGAGAAAGAGAAGAGAGAGAGAGAGAGAGAGAAGAGAGAGAAGAGAGAGGAGAGAGGGAGGGCCTAAGGCCCTTCTGTGTCAGCTCCCGCGTGGTTGGGGTGGGGCTGCTAACCAGGCAGATGGCAGCCAGGAACCCCACCGCCCGCCTCCCCCGAGGACTCCAAATATACACCTCCTTCCGGCTGAGCCATGGCTTTTATGGCTGGGAATTGACTCAGCGTGGGGCAGAGCTTCCTCAGGCTTCCGGACCACTCAGAGCCCAGAAATGCCCTGAATGTGTGGCCGGTGGTGTCTCAACCTCAGCGACCCGTGTGCCAACAGGCCCGGGGCATGGGGTTCAACCGTTCCCCAGCCCACCGTGTGGCCAGGTACAGTCTGGTTACACTCCTCCGTCCGTTCAGCTCTGCCTCCGCCCGGAAAGGACTTGGGCACTTTATAAGGACGGTAAATAACACAGGATGGTCTGCACACGCACACCCCCCCTCCCCCGCCCGGGGAGCCGAGGGAGGGAGAAGCCTGTGGCCGGCGCCGAACATTCCATGGGGACAGAGGCTAGAGAGGGCGGCCCGCTCATCCGTGTAGCGAGCCCCGGACTCGGTCCAGAGGGCAACTGTGGCTTTTCTGCGAGCTTGGATGGAGTCTGCTTCCTTAACTCTCTAAACACCGTCCTGGCTGAAACCGGTTTGGCTCAGTGGATAGAGCATCGGCCTGCGGACTGAAGGGTCCCAGGTTCGATTCTGGTCAAGGTGCCACGTACATTGGTTGCGGGCACATCCCTGGTGTGGGGTGTGCAGGAGGCAGCTGATCGATGTCTCTCTCTCTCATAGATGCTTTTAGCTCTTTATCTCTCTTCTCTCCTTTCCTCTCTGTAAAGAATCAATAAAATAAATAAATAAATAAATAAATAAACAAACAAACGCCGTCCTGGCGATGTCTCCTTCCCCAGAAACAGCTGAGACAGAAGTCTGGCTGTTCCTCAATCAACTCAACAAGGAACCATGATCACGGAACCCCTGCCCGCATAAGGAGTTCCCCTCCCTCCCCCCACCCCACACACCATGGGTCCTCTCATCAGATCACAAGTTTGTCCACTTAGTGCAGAGGTGCGCCAGCCCTCTGCTGGGCGTTGGGAATGTGCAAGGTCCTCCCCGCCTGGAGTTTACCAGGAAGCATGTGTGTTGGTGTGTTATCCGTTAAAAGGCGGCATGCTGAGCCCGGACGCCGTGGCTCAGTGGTTGAGCGTTGATCTATGAACCAGGAGGTCAGGGTTCAATTCCCGGTCAGGGCACATGCGCCCGGGTTGTGGGTCGAGTGCCCGCCGTCTATGAACAGGTGCATAGACCTACACGTACCCAAAGAGAGTCTGTTATGAGGCCATTTTACAGCTGAGGAAACTGAGGCTCAGAGGAGGCAACTCACTGGCTCCAGGCCGGGGAGTGAGCCGTGGCAGGGCCAGAGTCGGAACTGCAGTTGGTGTGACGCCAGGTGGGTGCCCTTGACCGCTGAGCGCCCGGAGCAGCGGGCTCTGGCCATGGGGACATCCTGACGGTCACAGGCGGCTCTCCGGGAGCTCAGGGCTGAGGCCCGGGCCTAGAAAAGGCGCCTCATCTGGACGCTCCTTTCTTCACCCACAGAGTGAGTAGGATCTGAGTGTCCCGGGCTGGCATAGGCCTGGAGAACGGGCCAAAGGACTGTTGGCAAGACCAGGGCCCTGGTGCCCGAGGGCAGGAGCCAGGGGCGCCGAGGGCAGTGCGTGCTCATTTCTAGACGTGTAATGAGCGTCCCGGTGCCAGGCAGTCCCTCCCCTCCCCCCCGCTGCTCTGCCCAGCGGGCATCCGAGGGGCTGGCCCTCCCGGGGGCGTGCTGGCAGAGCTGCCTGTGGGCCTACGGCTGCTGCCCGAGGCTGCCCGGTGCCCGCGGGGTGCCTGGCCCCTGGCGGCTGAGAATGGCCGCTCCCCCTGCTTCTGGAGCCCCGGGTGCTCCCCCAGGTCTGGGCATTGTCCAAACTGGGGAGGGGCTGGGGCGAGGCCGAGAGCATGGGCCGAACAGGCCGGACCCTTCTCGGAGGGCCTATACCCCGGCCCTGCCTGGCATACGCCATCATCACCGGGCCTGAGTGAGAGCTGTGTGCTTTGGAGATTGTCAGATTGTCCAAAGGAGAAAGGTCATGTAAAAAGGGGGTGGGGGTGGGGGGTGGGGGTGGGGGACGGTGCTGGTCTTTGAGGGCCGTACCCCGAGCTTCCACGGTGGCTTCCACCCTCTGCACTAAGCCAGGCCCCAGGACGCTGGCGTGATGCCCCCTAACCTCAGTTTAATTGCTGTGGTCAGTGTGCCCCGCACGGAGTGACCTCAGCGTGGGTGCTGTTTAATACGGTTGACACACACTTCGCGGTAAATGTCAGCACCGCTTGGCAGGCTCCCCGGGAGGGATGGCAGGGCGGCCACGTCATCTGCGGGGCGTCTGGGATGCTGGCATGTTGGCTGCGGCCTCTCTTGGCTCGGAGGCCCGGCTACTGCCCGGCACGGCGCCCCGGCCCCTCCAGCCTGCAGCCGAGGCCTGGCCAGCCCGGCCTGCCGTCCTCCTGCTGCCGCCCCACCGAGGGGCCTGGTGGGGGGGGGAGGGGATGAGAGGGGACATCGGCGTTGGGAGGCAGCCCTCTCACCTTGGGAAGGACGTACGACCTCCTGGACATACATCCACCGGGGGTCCGGAGCCCGGGGCCGTGTGCGGGCTGGTTCTGGGCGAGTGCGTGGCCGGGCAGCTGCTGGGTAAATGTCACACTCTGGTGGAAGGCCGGTGTGCCAGGAGGCCGCTCCCGCCCCCTCCCGCGGGGGACTCCATTGGCAAGCTGGCTGCCGGCTCCTTCCCACTTGACCTTTATGTCTTCTGCTTCCGATGGACTGGACCGAGGGGCCTTCCAGAGCGGCCACCGGCTTGTGGTGACTCCCCGCTGCGACTTTCTACAGAAACGACCCTTCCTGGGGCAAAGGGCACCCCAAAATAGGTGCAGTGGGTGTCCCCGCCTTCATGATGGGACTCTGGTAAGGCAGGAGCCAGGCAGCACCCCCCAGTGCCAAGCTCACGTGTGCTTTTGTCACTTTACCCCAGCAGCCCGGCGAGAGGGAGCTTTATTTATTTATTTACTTTTATTTATTTTTAAAATATTTTAAAAAATATATAGTTTATTGGTTTTTTTTACAGAGAGGAAGTGAGAGGGATAGAGAGCTAGAAACGTCGATGAGAGAGAAACATCGACCAGCTGCCTCTTGCACACCCCCTACCGGGGATGTGCCCGCAACCAAGGTACATGCCCTTGACCGGAATCGAACCTGGGACCTTTCAGTCCGCAGGCCGACGCTCTATCCACTGAGCCAAACCGGTTTCGGCGATGCTTTATTAACCTCATGTTACAGACACGGAAACTGAGGCTCAGAGAGACGAAGCGGTTGGGCCAGGTTCAGGAAACTGGTACGTGGCAAGAGCAGGATTTGAACTCGGGTCCGCCTGACCGCAGAGCTTATATTCCTAGCTTCGATTCCGGTCAGGGGCGTGTACCGTGGTTGTAGGCTTGATCCCCTGTAGGGGCCGTGCAGGAGGCAGCCGATCGATGATGTTCCTCTCTCATCGCTGATATTTCTCTCTCCCTCTCCATCTCCCTTCCTCTCTCTCAAAATCATACAAACATTAAAAAAAAAAAAAGATTCAGAGGGGAGGACACACAGCACACGTGGGGAGCCGGCACACTCAGCCCCAGGGTGCTAGGTGCCACACCAGCTCAGGCAGGTTTGGTGGTGGCCCTGAGAGGGGGCGGTGAAGGATTAAGGAAAGACAGACAAGAGAGTGGAAGCAGGGTCTCGGTGGGACGCCGCCCTCTTTGATGGAGAGACAGCGCCGGCGCCCACAATCCGTGTCTTTATTTTACAGCCAGATTTCCATGAGGCAAAGGAAGGGCGTGGTCAAGATGTTTAGAGCATTCCCCTGGGTTTCAGTCCTACTCAACTACGTGCACCTGATCCAGCTTTGCTTACTTGCAGCCTAAATCACTCAGGCACGTGAGCCATGAGTTCAGACCACAGGGTCAAGCTCACAACCACAGCTGTGGGCTATCACGGTGCTGGGCGGGCTCTGCCCTCCAGGCCGGGACTTGCATGTGGCCATGAGAGGACCGTGCCCATCTCATCAGTGAGAGGCTTGAACCCGTCCAAACGCGGTAGCCGCGCCCCGCAAGCACACGCAGGGCCAAGCTCTGGGGAAACCGGGCCGAGATGCCTCCTGTTGGGCCTTCTCCGCTCTGAGCGCCCAGTCAGGGATGACGGGCGAGTTCCCCGCGCTTAATGCTACTTGGGACCGACCCCGGATTGCTGGGCCTCTCAAGTAACGTGATATCAATCCCCTTAATTGAACATGAAGTCTTAATTGCCAAAATTACCTGTAACCTTAGCTTCTCTCACAGCTGTGCCCTCTCCTGGGGCGGCTGCCAGTTCTCGGGGGAAGACCGAGTCCCGGGAGGGCCAGGCCTCATGGGGTAGGCCAGTGGTCGGCAAACTGCGACCCGTGAGCCACATGCGGCTCTTTGGCCCCATGAGTGTGGCTCTTCCACTTAATACCACGTGCGGGCACACACTTACAGTGCGACTGAAACTTCGTGGCCCATGCGCAGAAGTCGGTTTTAGGCTCTCAAAAGAAATGTCAACCGTTGTCCTGTTGGTATTTGGCTCTGTGGACTAATGAGTTTGCCGACAACTGGGGCAGGCTGTTGGCGGGCTGCCGAGCCCAGCACAGGGCCCGGGAGCATGAGGGAGGAGCCAGGACCAGGAGGAGCCCACACTTTGGTGCCACGGCCTCTGGGCTTGCCTCTCCTCAGGGTGGTCCCTGGCTCCTCCCCAGGAAGCCTTCCTTGATTAAAGATGCCAGAGAGCCTCTTGGCTGGTGTGGCTCAGTGGTAGCTCAGTGGTTGAGCACTGAGCTATGTGACTCAGGAGGTCACAGTTTGATTCTAAATTAGGGCACATGCCCAGGTGGTGAGCCCAATCCCCAGTGTGGGGCGTGCGGGAGGCAGCCGATCCATGATTCTCTCTCATCATCGATGTTTCTCTCTCGCTCCCTCTCTGAAGGGATACTGGGATGTAGCCCAGAGCTCATGGCGCTCCATCCAAGGGATCCCTTGGCCTCCCTGAGAGTCTAGAGTGAGCAGAGGGGACACGAGGCAGGAACTGAGCTCTGGTGGCCACCACAGGCCACCTGTCGTGGACGCAAATGTCCTGGTCGTAATCGAATCACGGATGAAACCAAAAAAAGGCCAAAAGAAAGAAAGGAAAAAAAAAAAAAAAAAAAAAAGACAACTCAGGTTCGCTACCCCTGTCTCCCCTCTCCCTCCTTCCTGCCCCTTGGTCTGCACGGTGAGGTTCTTTAAGAGGCCCCACTGCTCTCCTGCCTCTGGCTGGGCTGTGCCCGGGCCTGTTCTACCATGTTTCCCCAAAAATAAGACATCCTCCAGAAATAAGACCTAACGCGTGGAAAGATAAGACAACCCCTGAAAATAAGACCTAGAGCAATGTTGGGAGAAAAAAATTAATCTAAGACACTGTCTTATTTTCGGGGAAACGGTAGTAGCAGGGGGCCCGTGGATGGGTCCTTGACTAGTAGCAGGAGGAGAGGAGGGACTTGCTGGGCAGAGCTCCCGGCGAGGGCCCGAGTGTCTACAGTAACTCACCCCGCCCTCACTGCAACCCCGATGGGAACAGAGAGGTTAAGCAAGCCGCCCAAGGTCACACAGCGAGGACACGGCAGCGCCGGGTCTCAGACCCAAGCCGGTGCTCCCAACCCGCACCCCACCTGCACCCGGGGAGGCCGGCTATCCTAGGACCTTTTCCACGTGAGAATGGACGGCTTCGGAAGGTATTTGCATGTATCCACCGAGCTCTGTGCCGCGGATAGACACGCGAAGGCCATTTCCTGTCAGGGACACGTCCCGTCAACATCGAGCTGGTAAAACAGAGCATCAGCCCCCCCCCCCCTCCCGCCGGAGTCCAGTGAGAGGGGAGGGCGGGAGCCGAGGCCGTGGCCGGAGCCGGGGCGGGGGCGGGCGGGGTCCCACGGGGACACAGGGAAGAGGTTTGGGCAACCGGACGAGGCAGGGCCGGGGCGGGGTGCGGGCTTCCTCAGACACGCCCGAGCTCTGGCTAATTCCTGACCCAATTCGTGACCCGGTTCACACACGCGGGGGCGTGAGCTTTCGTATGACCTTCTGCTGCGTGCGTGTGTTAAAGCGACGCTCCTGGATCAAGAGCGGTGAGGGTTAGGTCACCGGGAGGTGGGGGGCGGGGTGGGGCAGAGAGCTTGGTCACGGACACACACACACACGCACACACACGCACACACACATGCACTTCCAGAGGTGGCAGCGGGGACTCTGGGCCCTGGGCCCCTGCCATCCCGTCGGGGCCAGTGGAAATTGCCGGCAAGCGTGGCCGAGCAGAGGGCATGGGCACACGCACGCCCTGCACAGCCCGAGCCCTGGACGGGCTTCAGTAGGAACGTGACATCAGGGTGGCATTCGCCGCCTCGCCCGACAGGTGGGTGGAGCATGTGTTACTGGAATGAATGCGTTTCAGCTGGGGGTGAGGGCGAGCCGGGGTCACCGGAGTCCCTGCCTCAGCTCCCCCGGCTCCCCCAAGGCACCTGGCCCGGTCCCCGCCCCCCTTCAGCCCTCCTCCGGGCTCGCTCTGCTCCGAGGGAAGGAAGCAGGCCTCCCTCTTTGTTTCTGTGGCGGAAAATTTGAAAGCCTGGCTATTGGGTTTCTTTTCGGCACCCCCCCGCCTCCGCCCTCCTCCCCTTTCCCCCCAAAAGGCGGAGGAAACATCTGCAGGCCGGAGACATCACGTGTGAAAAATGGGGGGGTGGGTGGGGGGGGGACAGATGCGTTCTGTCTTCACTGGATCTCCGCCGCCAGGCCGAGCAGCGACGAGAAGCTCTCAGTCTCCAAGACCGTTTCATCTCCCTGCGAGACACCCTCCTTCATGAAAAGCAAATTTATAGGTTGAAACATTAGCACGGGCCCGGCGGAGACGGGGCTTACATCCGAGCGGAGGGAATGTCAGAGGGGTAGAAAGGAAATCCCGAAAAGGCGCCCGTCCCAGGCGAGAGGCAGACACATTTGTTGGGCTTTGCCCACCGGTCCCGCCGTCTATCCCGCCGTCTGAGCCGGATCCCCGCCACCTGTGATACGCGCCTCAGATGCGCGATCGGTTCCCGGCGGCCACCGCCCGCCGGGGGATAAACCAGGCGCTGGAAGCCAATCGGATGGGAACCCGATCAAAGACGCCCGGACCCCAAAGGGACCGAGCTCCCGGGCCCGGAGCCCCCCCCACTTTGCCCTCCTGCTTAATCCCAAAGAGAGAGCCCACCTGGGAGAGAACGTGATGGGGGTTTTCCTGGACTTAGCCCGGGAGTCAGCGGCACCCTCCCTCCCTCCTCCCGTCCTGGCTCCTCAGGGCCCAGGACCCGCTGCCCAATTGCCCCAGGCCCATGGTCTGCAAACCGCGGCCCTGGAGCCACAGGCGGCTCTTCGGCCCCTTGAGTGCGGCTCTTCCACAAAACACCACGGCCTGGGCCAGTCTGTGTTGAAGACGTGGCGTTAGAAGTTGAAGTTTAAACAATGTGGCTCTCAGAAGAAATGTCCATCGTCGTGCTGTTGATGGGCAGCTGTTGGGTGGGCAGACCCCGCCAGGGCCAGGCCCAGATCCAGGAGGGCCATGCCCTGCTTCCACGCCGCCCTGGCAGCCCTGGCCCGTGAGGTCCTGGGTTCGATTCCGGATCAGGGCACATGCTCCGGCTGCAGGCTCCATCCCCAGCGTGGGGCGTGCAGGAGGCAGCCCATCCATGCTGCTCTCTCATCACTGATGTTTCTATCTCCCCCTCTCTGAAACCAGTACGCATATATCTATGCTAAAAAAATAAATAAATAAAGTGGTCCTTTGGCTTGCCTTGATTAAAGGGTGTGGCCGGCTATTGGAATTCACATTCTGGATCCTTAGTCTGTCCCGGGATGTGAGGCTGCGTAATATCCACTCACCCATTCACTCAACGAATATTTACTTATTTGGGGCTTATGGCGGTGGGCGAGGCAATCCGCTGATGGGTCCTAATTGGGCTGTTCCCTCCCCGCCTTGTGGAACTCCAGCGGAGAAGGAAATGAGCTAGGGTAGCATTTTTTTTTTTCCTTTCAATTCAAAACAAGCCATAGAATAACCACAGACCACGAACAACAAAACAATCTTTCATGAGGCTAATGAGTCCTAAGCCTAAATAAAAATAATTAAAAAATCCCAACGCGGAAGCCGGACCTGCCACCGAAGGCGGCGCTCTGAGCTGAACAGCAATCGGGGGCGCGGCCGGCTCCTGGAAGCCAAGCGCTCCGAGCAAAACAAGGCGCGCTCTCTTTGTGTACTTTCTGTTACTCTGATTTGGCCGCGTCCCTTCTGATCAGGACATTTTAAGGACATGGGTGGGCCAGGGAGGCACCTTCACACACACACACACACACACACACACGCACACGCACACACACGGGCCCTTTCAACAGGCTCCGCCAGCCGGGCTCCTAATCAGACGCGTCTCTTTCTGCGTAAAAAAAAAAAAAAAAAAAAGCCCAGAAGGGGCGCTGACATCCTTTATCAAAAAGACAGACAACCCCGCGTCCCCTGACGGTTCCGGATTATGGATCCCGGGAGGGAGGCTCTCCCCGGCGCCCGTGTTTCATCCCCGGAATCAGAGCGGCGGCTGTTTATTTCCTGGGCCTCCGCCTCGCCCGTTTCAAGGCGCTGCCGGCAGGGCCGGGGCCGGCGGAGGCGCGTGTTATTGTCACACGGCGAGATCTGAGAGAAAACACCAGACAAACACCCCCCCCCCCCGCGCTGCCTTGGATCTCTGTGCCGCTGTGGGCACCGAGGCCCTGGCACTTGTTAGTCTGAGAATCTGCTGGGTGCGGGGTCCCCCCGCCCCCCCCTTTCATCTAATGGAGCGGGGAAGGGGGTGGGGGGGAGGCACAGGCTGGCAGGTACTTAATCCGACTCCCGGTCGCCTGGGCGATGGACAGGGGGTGGTGGTGGGCGCTGGATGAAGCTGCACGCGTGGGAGTGTGGGAGAGTGGGAGGGAGGGAGACCTTCACCTTCCGGACGTCCTTCCGGACAAAGCCATGGTGGCAGGGCTGAGGCAGAAGCGGTTGCTCCATCCTCCACGGGCCTGGGTCCTCCCTCGTCCAGCGGGGGAGAGAATCTCACGGCTGGACTCTGATTCAGGAGACATGAGCTGCAGGGGGTGGGGGGTGGGGGGTCCCAGCTGGGGAGATGCGACGCCTCCCAGCCTGTGCTTCTGCATCCGTACAGCTGGAGCCTGGGACCTTCTTCCCTCCATCCCGGGTGGCGGGGAGGAGCCATGCACGCACGTACGCACGAGGGAAGGGACCACCTCCCGCTCCATCCTATCTTCCCCGGGCACTGGCTGCTCAATCCTCCCGCCCTGGCCTCTCCGCTCCTCGGGGTCACACCTCCCTCTGCCCTCCGCCCTCTGTAGACCAGGCCGTCGGACGTGAGGAGGATTCCGGTCAAGGGCATGTACCTCGGTTGTGGGCATATCCCCAGGAGGGGGTGTGCAAGAGGCAGCTGGTCGATGATTCTCTCTCATCGACGTTTCTAACTCTCTATCCCTCTCTCTTCCTCTTTGTGAAAAATCAACAAAGTATATTTATAAAAAAAACAACAACATACACACACACACACCATGTTCTCATCAGAATCAACCACGCGTGCTTTCAGCCTCATCTCCTCTCATACAAAGTGGCTCTCCCCTGCCTATGATGACATGGCTCAGAGGGGGAAAGCTTATACAACAGGGGAACCGGCCCATCATATGCGCTTTATACTTTTTTTTTTTTTTTTTTTTAAGTTAAATACATGGATCTATGCAGCCGGGAGAGCTTTCTCCCCGACTGCAGAAGTGAGCGAGACCACTGGGCCACCTGGGCCTGCCTTCTCTGGAGCACGTGTGCAGGGATTGCATTACGTGCCATTGAGTCGCCGTCCGCCGTCGCTCACAGAACGCCCGGCCTCCGCAGGGCCGGGAACGTCGGTGGACCCGGTGGTCGGCAAACTCCTTCGTCCGCAGAGCCAAACGTCAACAGGGCAACAACTGAAATGTCTTCGGAGAGCCACACTGTTTAAACGTAAACGTCGTCCAACGCCGCTTCTTCAAAGCAGACTCGCCCAGGCCGTGGCGTGTGTGGAAGAGCCAGGCTTCAGGGGCCAAAGAGCCGCAGGTGGCTCGCGGTTTGCCGACCCCGGGGCTAATCTCCCATTTAGCAGAGAGAGTTCTCGGGGACGAAACCAAGGCTCTGAGCACTTGGCAGCCAGGGGTCCCTCTCAGGCTTGTGCCAGCACGGCTCTGCCTGAGGTCGCCTACGCGTAGCATTTGCGTACGCGTAGCATTTGCGTACAAAAGCCAGCAACGTGATGTCTACTTAAATCTTGAGGCTGCTCACCGAGGATGGGGAGCGCGGATGGATGGCCAACGGTCCCGCCTCCGGGTTACAGAAATGACGTGTCCAGCTGTCTTTCAAAAACGGGAATTAAGTGAAACGTCCATGTAAAACACACACACATTGGCCACGTGACCCGGCAATTCCATTCCTAGGCATTTCCCCAAGAGAGGCGAGAACCTCTGTCAGGGTATAGTATAGGCGCGGATCACCGTAGCCCCAGCACCGAGAATAGCCCACACGTCCACCCACGGGCGGAGACAGGGGGGCGCTTACTCAGGAGCAAACTCTCCAGGCCCAAGCAGCATTGCGCTAAGTGAGAGAAGTCAGAAGCTCAGGACTGTGCGCTCCATGATTCCTTTCAGCCCATCTGGAGCCTAATTGCATGGGTAGGCGCGTGTGGTGTGGTAATGATTTCATTGCATTCCTCCCGACAGGTGGAGTAGCTGGGGGTGGGGAGCCTCTATTCTGCCAGGGGCCGTGTGGGCATTGAGAGCGCCGTGCGAGGGCCATACCACATCATCCCCTTGAAAGTGAGCCTGTTTCATTCGGTCAGACGTTTCACTGTCTCACCCCAGTGCCCAGGCAGGACCCGGTAAAGGATGTCCCGGGCCTTATCTGGCCCTCGGGGCTGGACGTCCGCCGCCCCTGGCCTAGACCTTTCTGGTTTGGCCCTCTGTGTCTTGGTTCCGATGCAGTTCTGTGCGGTCACTCATCTTCCCTCCAGGCTTCATCAGCCTCTCCCTGCTCCCCAAAGTGTGGGGCACCCCCGGGTCTCCCTCACACGCTGCCCTCTCTCCCTTTCCCCAGGGAACCTGGGTGCAGGGTCTCCCTCAGGCTTGGGTGAGAAGGCCCGGGCCATGCTCGTCAGATGGCAGGGCTGGGGTCACGAGGAGGTTGCGCCCCCCTCCCCCCCCCAGTCCCCCATGAGGGTTTGGGGGGAGCTCAGGAGCTGAGGACGGCTGGGAGCGCAGCCAGGACCCAGCCGGCTCTCAGGCAGACGTCAAGATAAGGCAAGTTCGTCTTGGTCCCCCTCCAAGGACATTGGGTCCTGACACGCCAAGCAGAGTCCTTTCGAGGTTCCATCCGGGGGGTCCCTGCGTTTCCGGGGATCGTGGGGACTCCTCGGGGCCGGCTCCCCGAGGTTGTCCCAGGACACGGCGGGTGTGTCACCAGGGACAGCAGAGCAGGGCGGGGCGGGGCGGACCGGCAGGGGTGTGGGCGCGGACACTCCGTGACTCTGAAGGCGGTGGAGCCCTGGGCCTGGGGTCCCACGGGGCCTGGACACTGCAGACGGCTCTCTCGGGCCAGAGGCTTGGGCGGTGTGGGACAGGCCGGCGATTCCACGAGTCTCCTGCCATCGGAGGGCAGATGAGTCAGGCCCAGCCCGGCGAGCAGCTTCCTGTAGGTTCCTGGCAGGAGCCCAGGCGACCAGCCGCCGAGCTGGCTGGGAAACACGGGCACCCTCTTCCCCACCCCGCTGCCTCCCGGCGGCAGGGGGCCCGCTGGGGATGCACGTGGTCCAGGGCCCCGGGGCACGGCTGGTTACCAGGGCAGCACGGGGAGCAGCAGGCTGGGACGGTGGGCACAGCAGGCCAGCTCCCCGGGGGCGGGTGAGTGATCGAGCCAGCCGGGAGGTCAGTGCTTCCCAAGCTACAAGCATTTGCACCCCACCTTCCCAGGTTCCCCGTGCCCCCCACTCCCTGCACACCCATATCACACACACACACACACACACACACACTCACACACTCACACTCACACACACACACACACACACTCACACACTCACGCTCACACACACTCACACACACACACACACAGTCACACTCACACACACTCACACACACACACACTCACACTCACACACACTCACACACACACACACACTCACACACACTCACACACACACACAGTCACACTCACACACACTCACACACACACACACACTCTCGCACACGCTCACACACTCTCGCACACCACTTCAGTAGGTGGAGCATCCTTGTGAACAGTATCAGCTGCGCCGCAGTAACAGCGGGTACCACTCAGCGCTCAGAGGACGCTCCGGCCGGGCCAGGCACTGCGGGCCGCGCTTTCACTCAATATCAGCCCCCCCGAGGGTGGCTCTCCACTGTGTTACTTGCACCCATTTAACAGATGGGGAAACCGAGGCACAGACCGACGGCGCCGCCCTCTGCCCAAGGTCACGCTGATTCAGACCCGGTGGGGCTGCCTGGCACCGAAACAGGCTGCCTCTCCAATCACGGGTCAAACAGGAGGGAGGCTGGATATTCCTCCCCCACATCCCAGTCATCAATTACAAATAATACAGATCGAAGGAGGACATGCCCACGCCTGTGCCCCTTTCCTCCCTCCCCCTGGTTCTGCCAGCAAATCCCTTGTTTGTGGGCACCACTTGGCATGGGTCTGCCCGGGAGGGCTGGGGCGTGGGCCACTCTGTGGGGGAGCTGAGACAGCGTTCCGGGGGGGGGTTTGGGGGGGGGGCCAGCTGGAGCCCTGATCCCTCACACACCCTGTCCCCAGGGCCGTCAGCTCTATGTATGTTCACACCCAGCTGTCCCCGCCCACGGCGCCACGGGGATTTGGTGTGAGTTGGGTGGGTAGGGGGGTAGGAGGAGAGACTCCACAGACAGAACCCAGCAATTGCCTTCCGTCCGTAGGGGGCGACACCAGCAGCACCCTGGGTCTCCTCACTCCCCTGTCCCCTTCTGCTCCGGGCCCAGAGCGGAGCCCAGTGAGAGTGTGGCCTCAGCACCGGCGGCGGGTATGGCCCATTGCGTGGCGTTAGCTGGAAGTCACCGCGTGGCCCGTGGCTCATGGTCGCCCCCGGGCACCTCCTGGGAGAGCCGGCGGCCCTTTGGAGGCCGAGGGCCATGTCCCCGGTTCCTCCCGGGCCCTGCCATGCCCCAGCCCCGGTGAGATGACGGTGGAGACCTGGTTTCACCTTCTCTTGGAGGGAATAGGCAGGATGGGCCTGGCCTCTGGGCCTGGACCCGCACGGACCGGTCCGACAGGCTGGGCGGCTGGGCCTGTGATGGTGACGCCGGGACACGGGACTTCCTCTGGCAAAGCACCGGTTCCTCGCTCTCCCCCGGCTGCGCATGGCTGGCCAGGCGGCCTTCTGAGCAGGCGGCTCTGGGCTCCGTTCCCGATGCTGCTCCTAACCAGTGGGGGGGCCTGGGTTCCTCGGTCCTTCTCCCTCAAGGCCCGAGTCCTCCTCAGCCATAAAATGGGGATCATCGTTCCCGCTGCCCGGCCGGCGTGGCTCAGCGGCTGAGCGTCGACCTAGGAACCAGGAGGTCTCGGTTCGATTCCCGGTCAGGGCATGTGCTGGAGTTGCGGGCTCAGTCCCCAGTGTGGGGCGTGCAGGAGGCAGCTGATCTATGATTCTCTCTCATCATGGATGTTTCTCTCTCTCTCTCTCTCTCTCTTGCTCTCCTCTCCCTTCCTCTCTGAAATCAAAACAAATTAAAAAAAAAAATAGTTTTGCAGTGTCGCCAGGAGAACGCAGGGAGCTGAGGAATGACGAGGGCTGGGCCCTGAGAAGCTGCTCGGGACGCGTGGGGTGACGGACGGGCGGACCTGTGTTGCCTGTTGGCCGTGTGCTGACCTGATTCCATCCCAGCCCTTCGGAAGCGTCTCCTCCAGGCTGGGCCCCGTGTTTCCTGGAACTCAGGGGCAGCGGAGGTAAATGCAGTCCCAGCCCCGTGGGCCCACAGGTCCGTGACTCCTGGGTGTGGGGTGTTTGCTCTTTAACCTTAAAGACCAGCCCTTTTCCACGTTAGGGAGGGAGTGAGAAACCCTGCAAAAAAGCAGACAAACAGCCCGCCCGGCGTGGCTCAGTGGTTGAGCACCGGCCTATGAATCAGAAGGTCTCGGTTCGATTCCTGCCTAGGCCACATCAACTTGACCCCCCAATAGGAGGCAGCTGATCAACGATTGATTCTCTCTCATCAGGGGTGTTTCTGTCTCTCCCTCCCTCTCCCTTCCTCTCTGAAATGAATGGGAAAAAAAAAAAAACATATTTAAAAAAACTAGACACATGCCCAGATGGACAAGGCACCCCCCAAAAATGCAGCCCAGGACCCCCAGACACTCTGAAAAGGACCGGGAGGCCCTCAGCCCTGCCTGCTTATCCTCCGCTCTCCCTCCCAGTGGCCGCGGGCGCCCGGGAGCCGGTGTGAAGTGCCCGCGTTAAGAGCCTAATTATTTACACTGACAGTGTTTACTTTTAACTCCGGTCGCTGAGTCAATATCATTTTTCCTCCTCTCCTCGGGGGCCGCGGCTGGCAAAGCCGGGAGCTTTACGAAACCCACCTGCCTGCGCCTCTTGATCCCCGGGCTGGCCTTTGAAACTCCACCTGCTCCGGGAATTGGATTACGGAGGCCGGAGGCCGGGAGGGTCGAGGGGAGGCCAGGGCGGGCGGCCTCGGTGTTTGCCGACGCCTGACTCTGACGCCTGCCTCTCATCCAGGCCTAGCCTGCCGCCTCCAGGGTTTTAAGTGAGCGAGCCCTGCCGTCCTTTTCAAAGCCCTGCCCAGCTACAACCCCAGGCATTGACCCCAACCCAGGTGGGCGGGTGGGATTCTCCCCCCCAAACTAAGGTGACCAGACGTCCTGCTTTTGGCGGGACAGCCCCGATTTTTAACAATTTGTCTCGCATCCCATGGCGTTTTAAAAAAGTCCCGATTTTCTTTCCAAAAATCGGGACTTTTTAAAACCACCACGGGACGAGGGACAAATTGTTAAAAACCGGGACTGTCCCCACCAAAAGCGGGGGATATCTGGTCGCCTTACCCCAAACCCTTCCCCAAACCCTTGGCCAGAGGGGGCGGGTGGGGGTTCTGAACAGACTGTGACTATGAGAACAAACGCTCCTATCTGTCCTCCCAATCCCCGCCCCTGAGAGGTGCCTCTTTCGGGCTACACCCCGCCGAGGGGCGACCTGTACCCAGAAGGGAGCTCCTGGGCACCGGGCCGCGCTCTGCACACCGACCTGCTCAGTCCCGGCCACAGTCCAATGCCAGCCGATGTGGGCGATAACGCCTCCTCTTCCATTTTGCAACCCGGGAGCTGATGGCAAGGGGAGATAAGGCGTGGGGCAACCTTGAACCGGCTTCCCGGACGCCAGGGAGGCCAGCCGACCCCTGTGTCTGGTTGGACAACGTGCATTTCCGTTCGTGCTCTTGTCATCAGCCGTGCTCACGGCACCGTCTGCAGGGGCAGTGCCCCGGCTGCCCCTGGCATTCCGGGGGACAAGGCCCGGCCGTGAGACCCCAATCGCTGGGTGGTGATGGTGTTTGAAAAACCTTGGGGGAGGGGGGGTTCTGATTCTAGGAATCTTCCCTGGGTCTCTAACCCGTTCTGGGATGGAGGGAACCTGCCTTTTTTGGGGGTCCCTCCTCCAGCCCATAACGGTGGGCTCCGCAAACTGGTTTGCCTCTGCACTCGCCTCTTTTCTCTTCCTCTGCCCAGCCAGAGCTGCCCGAGGCCTCGGTCCTTGTCTGGCCAGTTCATCCCTGAGTCCCCACAGCCCAGCGTCCTGCCCAGCACGTTCTGGGCTGGTGAGAATGCTGAATGAATGACGAATGAATGAATGAATGAATGAAGGCAGAGGAATGGATGCAGCCCAGCACCCAGGCCCCAGGGGGCTGATAGTCCATTTCGCAAGTTTTCACGTTGTTCTTCCCACAGCCGGCCCCGCCCCCGGCCTGAGGGCGAGCTGCCATAGATAAGCTGGAAGGGAACTGACCGGTTTGATCCCCAGGTGTGGGAACAGCGGTTGCCATGGGCCTTGCCCCGAGGCAACGAGTGCTGGCAGATGTGGATGCTTCCAGAAACTTCTGCGAAGGCTCGCCGCCATGTGGGTGCTCTGAGGGCAGGTCTACAGAACCGTCTCTCATCCCCAGATGCCACCCCTGGGCATCCAGGCTGCATCCCCGGGGAGGAGAATGCCAACCAGAGACCTGTGCCCAGATGACGTGCTGGTGTCCACATGGGCCGCCATCACCATCTCGGGGAGGCTGACACCGCCCCCCCCCCTCCTCTGCCTTTGGCCAGTCTCCTCCTGGGGCCCAGCAGACCCGCCTCCCCCCCCCCCCGCCCCCCCCCGGGGAGGCAAGGCCCTGCTGGCTGGGTTTCCCCACGATCTGTTTTGGAAGTCATTAATCTCCCGACGTAGGGACCTTTGTGGTGAAAAGCATGCGCCGACACTTCTGTGCAAACACGCAGCTTAGCGTATTGACAAACCGGCGCTGCGGCTTTGATCCCAGGCTGTGGGGTGTGGGGGGCCTCCGGGCGGCCCCCGCCCCTACCCCCACCCCGCCCCGGCACCCAGGCGGCTCTAATCCCTCTGCACTCAGATCCTCAGGGAGAATTCGGGGTCTGGATTTCCCTGCATCCACGTAAGCCCTGCTCGGGGTTCAGGCACCTTCTCACGCCGCCGCGCCGGCAGGTGAACGCCAAAGAGCCAGCGACCTGCGTGCAAACCCTCCGACGCACACGGATGTGGTCACCGCGGCCAATGGGAGCCGTTTGTGGCCGTGATCCCCTCTCCCCCTCCCCCCTCCACACACACACACACACACACACACACACACACTTTCTTTCTTTTTTTTTTTTTAAAATACATTTTATTGATTTTTTTACAGAGAGGAAGGGAGAGGGACAGAGAGTTAGAAACATCGATGAGAGAGAAACATCAGCCAGCTGCCTCCTGCACACCTTTCACCAGGGATGTGCTCACAGCCAAGGTACATGCCCTTGACCGGAATCAAACCTGGGACCCTTGATTCCGCAGGCCGACGCTCTATCCACTGAGCCACACCGGTTTCAGCCACACTTTCTTTTTTAAGTGGCTTAGTTAGGGTTAGTGAGAAAAGCAGGCACCCCTGCCGAGGTCCATGGGGGGGAAGGTGGGGTGAGCTGCATGCGGCTCTTTGGCCCCAAAATACCAGGGCCCGGGCGAGTCTATGTTGAAGAAGTGGCGTTAGAAGAAGGTGAAGTTTAAAAAATGTGGCTCTCCAAAGGAATTTTAATCAATCGTTGTCCTGTTGATATTTGGCTCTGTGGACTCATGAGTTTGCCGACCACTGACCTAAGAAAGCAAGGGAAGGGCAGGACTCCCCCCCTACCCCCCAAGAGCAGGAATCGAACCCGATCTGTTATGATTTCTCGCCAAGCACACCCAACAGATGCGTGTGAAGGGAGACTCGGACCCAGGACCCAGACCGGCCGGGAGCAGCAGGAGGGCGAGGGGTCTGTTTCTGATAAAACCCACACTGGGGTCTCCGATGAGGGAATCAGAGAGGAAGTTTCATCCAAGGCGAGAAGGGGCTGGCACTCCAGGGAGGGCACTTTGGCGCGTGTCTGGTTTGGTGGTGGCTTCTCGGCACCATTTTTTAGGGGTTTCTAGACATGGCGCTGCCCTCAGTGCAGTCCGTCGGCGGCAGGGTTCTGTTGGCTTTCTCGGGGGGGGGCGGGGGGGGCAGATGGGAATGTGGATTCGCCAAGACCCCCGCCACCAAATGTTCCTGTGCAAATGATGGGACACATTACCCACGAGGGTCCCCTGACCCTACCCTGTTCCTCTCCTCCATCTCCAGCTTCGGAGATTCGAGTTGGAGGGAAACATTGGGGCTGAGAGAAATTTGGTATTTATTTTCTGTGAACTTTAATAAAGAAGGTGGTGGCGGAGGGCGGGGATAAAAGGGAGAGATCAACCAAAGGACTTGGTGTGCACACATGTAAGCCTAAACAGTGGTCAAGGACAATAGGGGGGTGGGGGCATGAGTGGGGTGGGGGTGGGGGATTGGAATGTGGGGGTTGAGGACAAATATGTGATACCTTAATAAAGATATTAATAAATAAATAAGAATATAAGAATGAAAAAATATTTCAGCAAAAAAAGAGAAAGAATGTGGTGGCTTTGGGCCTTTTCTTTTCTTTTCTTTTTTTTTTTTTTTAAGGGTCCTTTGGACAAATCCATGTGTAATTTTTTTCTTTCTTTCTTTTTTTTAATAGCACCTTTGGCCTAAAGCTGCCGTGGAGGAAGCTGCTCAGAGGTGTGCCCAGAGCCATCCCCTGCAGGCTGGCCAGAGATGTTGGCGGGGTTTCTGACTCCGGGGCCCCCCCTCTTCCTGGGACCCCGCTTCCCCCAGGCGGGCCTTTGCACATGTGCAGTGCCTGAGCCCGCCTTGCGGGCCGTGTTTGTTTGGGTTTGCGGAATCCCCCGCCTTTCTCTCTTCAACCTTCTCAGATGTCCCCGCTCCGGGCCGCGCGATCAGCCCTAATCCGCTCCAGCCCTGGGCGGGACGGCCCCCGGGCCCCTAAACTCAGCCTATCGCCGCCGCCCCGGGGGCCTTGGCGGGGAAACAGAATCCCAGGCGCCCCGCGATGTCTTGGGAGATAGGCGTGACCCTCATCCCGGGGTCACGCGGCCCTGCAGGAGCCGCGGCTCCCGGTACATCCCCGTGTCCTTATGCATCGGGGGACGGAGTGGCCGGTGTCCGGCGCGTTTCCCGCAGGCCCGGGCGGTGCTGGGAAAATACCCGCTCCCCCGTGTTATTTCAGTGAAACCAGAGTCGACATGAATGGCGGGGGAAACAGAGGGGCATTGTTCTCCCCGGGGCCGGGCGCTCAGAACTGGCCGGGCCCGGAATCCGCCGCACAGAGACGCGGATGCCGGCAGGACCGAACGGGCTATCCGGTGTCCAGGGGAGCGATGGTGTGCGCAGGCGGCCCGGCCCAGGAGGCGGCCAGGCCCGGGTCATGGGAAGCTTGGTTTCCCCAGGAGAGGCCCTACGTGCCACGTGATCTGTGACCACGTGAGCGAGGAAGCCACCTGCCTCCGAGGGAGAGAGAGAAGGCTGCCAGGAGAACCTAATGCGGCCCTCTCCCCTCTCCCCCAAGAATTGTCCCGTTTAATCTGCCAGGGCCTCCCAGGAGGAAGCTGCTCTTTTTTATTTATCCCGTTAATTTATTGAATTTTACTGTTCTTTTTTTTTTTTTAATATATTTTTATTGATTCCAGAGAGGGAGGAAGAGTGAGAGAGAAACATCAATGATGAGAGAGCATCATGGATCGGCTGCCTCCTGCACGCCTCCCAGGCATGTACCCCAGGCATGTGCCCTGACCGGGAATCGAACCAGTGACCTCCTGGTTCATGGGTGGATGCTCTACCCACTGAGCCACGCCGGCGGGCGATCCACGCCGTTCTTGGCTGATGTCTGTCTCCCTCAGGAAACCGGAGCCCCGGGACAGCCTCCCCTCCCCGCCCTGCCGGCTCGCTGGAGGCCCGGCTTGTGGTGGGTGCCAAGCAGCCACTTAGGAAATGAAAGGATCTGGAAGGAAGAGTCCCTTTTCCTCTCGCCGAAGTTTAGGCTTCGAGAGTTTATCCTCTCCTTAAGCCAATACCTCACACTTAGAGACGTTTTTAATCACTCCTTCTCCACCGAAGATTCCCTTTTCTCGGACCCCTAACGGGGTGGGGATGATGGGGGGGGGGGCGGGGAACAGGGCCCATTCTCTGCTCTATCTCGCTGAGTGTTGGGAATGAATCAGCATCTCCTGGAGCTGTGGTCAGCAAACTGCGGCCCGCGAGCCACATGCGGCTCTTTGGCCCCTTGAGCTTTTTGCAAAGGCCGGCTGAGGAGCACCCTAATTAAGTTAATAACAACCTACCTGCCTACACAGTTTAAGTTTAAAAAATTCGGCTCCCCAAAGAAATTCCAATCGTTGTCCTGCTGGTATCTGGCTCTGTGGACTGATGAGTTTGCCGACCACTGGCCTGGAGGGTCCGACGAAGACCTTGGGGGCTATTTCAGGAGCGCCCATCTTGCTTGGAATTATCGGCGCCAGGTGCCTGGGCCGGAGCCAATGGGCCTGGAGCAGACAGGGCCCGCCTTCAGCCCCGCCTGGCAACGCCGCCCCACGCACGCATGCACCCTCCACGCGTGCTTCCCCTCCCGCAGCTCCATGGCGGGGGCATGGGGGAGCCCCCTGTTCAACACAGCCGCCCGCGCCCCTCGGAAGCAGCCTGGGTCCCCGAGCCGCCCACCGCCTGCAGCACAGCCGAGCCCTGGCCGCAGCTCCTGCATCAGACGTTCCCGGTGAGTGAGGAATTGTTTTCCTTGGTGCTTGGACTCACACACCTGTTGGGGGTTCTTTGTTACCGCCGCGGAAGAGGGCCCTCACCCGCCCTGAGCCCTGGGTCCCCCCGCCATATGTATGAAACATGTCCGTCAGATCCTGATTTCCTACATGAGAGCAACTTGCGGGGGAAAAAAATCAAATAGCAAAGCCTCAGTTTATGTGGGAGGGGGACAGGGGGAGGGGAAGAGCAAGGACTAGCTTTCCTTGTGCCCTGAGCTTTCATTCAGCCTCTGAGGTGACGCCATAGACTCTCTTTCTAGAAAGTTCTAACAGGCCAGCACACGAACACCTGCTCCACCCAAGGACCTTGAGAAGGGGGTAGGTTTGTCAGAGTTCAAAGGCACCGCTGTTGTGTCCTGCCCTCCCCTGGGCTCCAGTAGCAATGGAGGTGGGGCCTTGGGCCCTAGCCGGTTTGGCTCAGTGGATAGAGCGTCGGCCTGCAGACCGAAGGGTACCGGGTTCGATTCCGGTCAAAGGCGTGTAACCTCGGTTGCAGGTCCTACCCAGCCGGGGCCCTTGGTCAAAGCTCATGCAGGAGGCAACCCATCCATGTGTCCCTCTCACGTCGATGTTTCCCTCTCTCCCTCTCTCTTCCGCTCTCCCTAAAAATCAATGGGAAATGTCCTCAGGTGAGGTTTAAAAAAAAAAAAAAAAAAAAAGGAGCAGACACTTCGCTGGTCCCTCTGACCTGCTCTTGGGTGTTGTCCATCCCCAGCCCGGGCCAGCCCCCGGCGTCCAGCTCCTGGCATTCCCTGCTCCTGGGTACCTCCCCAGTGTGGGGCTCCACGCCTCAGATCTCTCCGTAACCCGGCTTGTAAGCAAGGAGGCCCCTTCATTTGGCCCACAGGCCTCCTTAACGCCTTTCAACCCCGTTAAACCCGGGTAACGGCTTTCCCCTCGCTGTGCTCCTGGCTGTGAAAGTCGAGCATCGGGGCCCGGGCCTCCCACCTGTTCCCCAGATTAGGCCCCGCTGGACCGGCTGTGGGGCGGGAGGGGCAGGGGAGATGGGGGGAAGTAAGGGAAGCCCATTGGTCGGCCTCCAGAGTGGGGCTCCTGGCCAAAGTGGGCGCCAAGGCCCTGGGGCGGCGGCGGGGGCAGTGCCAGCTCTCAGACTCCCCCGGGGAGCGAAGCGGCGTGGGGCCTGCTTTGTCTGGGCCAGGGCAGTGGGCACAGGCTGGCCTTGGCTTGCTGAGGCGTGGGTCACGTGATCTGGGCAGGGCGGGGAGACACCAGGTTGGCCGTCCAACGGGGTTTCCAAAAACGCTGCCCTCCGCATGTCCGTGCCTGTTCTGGAATCTTCCTTCCCTGGCAGCCCATGTGTAAGCCATGGCTGATGGTTTAGATGCTTCCTTCGGGGGACACCTGCCTCTCCCTCTCTCACTCAGTCCGCCTGGGACAGAGGGGGATGCGTCAGCACTTCCTGTTTCCAGGTCTGGGCAGGTGCCCTTGACCAGCCAATCAGGGTCTTCCTTCAAGGTCACTCTCCATAGGGATTGGTTCAGGAGCAGCCCTGGTCCAGCCTCAGTGATTGGTGATTGGTGGAAGGGTGGGCATGTGACCCAAGTCTGGCAAATCAGGGTGTTTAACCCCTTGGCCACAGTAAGTGGTTTATTATTATTATTATTATTATTATTATTTTCCATTTAACACGATACCTCGGAGATTTTTCTGTATCGGCTTGTGAAGGCTTCTTCCGTTCTTTTCACAACAAAGTGCTGTTCCCCCAGGGAACTTGCTTTCACTTACACAGCGAGACTCTCGTTGCTGGTCATTTATTCGATGGTTTCCTGAATGCTTTCGATATCTATGTGCAGGTGTGTGACCATGTATCTATTGGATAACGATTACTAGCAGTCAATACATTTACTGAATATATGAATGTAGCTACATGAGGCATTCTTAGCCGGAGGACTGCAGCCAAGGAGAATGGTGGGTTTGCATTCTCAGACTGTTCACCCTAAAAGGGATTATGCCGATTTATATTCCCTACCAATGGACAGAGGCACCTCTCCCCTCGAACCCTTACCAACAGTGTGCTTTCCCGTGTTCTGGCCTCTCTCTGCCAGCGGATGGCTGTAAAAGAGCTCAGCTCACTTCAATCTGCCTTTATGGGCGCTCAATGAGCTTGCACACCTTTGGCGAGCCTCAGGGGCCGGCGGTGGATCTTGTTCCGTAAACCGCCTGGTCATGGCAGCGGCAAGGTGAGATGCCTGCCCGATGGCCCAGTGGGGGATGCCAGGAAGGTGCCTGGCTATGCGAGGCAGAGCTCAGGGGAACGTTCTGGGCCTGGAGAACATTCTGCTTTTGGAGAGTCTGTAGAACATGGATGGCATTGACAGCCAGGGGATGAAGGAGAGAAGGGAAGAGGGCTGAGAGAGGACCCCAGGGTCCCTCCTACCTCTGGACGTTGGGGGCAGGAGGAAGGCCAAAGGAAGGCTGAGGAGCAGCAGCCAGGAGAGGAGAAGCTGCTGAGCAAAGAAAGGGGCTCAGGGGCGACCGAGAAGTCAAGAAAGAGGAGAAGGAGGAGGCGAAGGAAGAAAAGGAAGAGAAGGAGGAAGAGGGAGAGGAGGAAGAGGAGGAGGAGGAAGAGGAGGAAGAGCAGGAACAGGAGGAAGAAGAGGAAGAGGAGGAGGAGGAGAAGGAGAAAAGAGGAGGAGAAGGAGGAGAAAGAGGAAGACGAAGAGAAGGAGGAAGAGAAGGAGGGGGGAGACTCTTTATGTTGGACATCACGGCGTCATGGACCAGCGTAAGGTCTGTGTAGGCGGGGTGCTGGCGCCATCGCGCTGGACGTGGCTGAGCTCGGAGGCAATGGTACAAGCTGTTTAGGAAGAGAGACCGTCACCATCGCGGGGGAGAGAGGAGGGACCAAGGCAGACGGTGTGTTTGGTGTTTGGACGTGGGAGAGACCCAGGGCGTGCCGGAGCAGGTGAGAATGCTCAGGCAGGGGGTTGCTGAGGAGAGGGAATGTGTGTCCGTGCGTGTCCCTCGAAGGGCAAACTCGGAGGAGGGGACCGGGCTCAGAGCCCACGTGGAGGGCGGCCCCGGGGGGAGGGGGGGTCTCCTGCCATATCCAGCAGCACGGAAGGAAGAGGGGTTTGCATGCAGGCCCGCTCCTGGGCTTGGGGGTGGGAAATGAGACCGCACGACTCTGGTCCCTCCCATCCCCTCCGTAAAGAACGAGGCAGGCTGTCCGCCCCGGTGAGGGCGGAACCTCCCAGCAGGGGCCTCGCTCTGAGCAGGACGGGGACTTCTCCGAGGCCCCACGCTCGGCCCGGGGCTGTGCGTCCTGTCGTGTCTCCGGGGCCGGCCTCGCTGACCTGGGGCAGCTCCAAGGCCGGGAAATAAATCGCGCGAGGCCAGGGCTTTGTGCTGCCCGGACCGAGGGGTTCATTCCGAGGTGTCTGATCTCCACACCGGCGGCGGAGTTATTTATGTCTGAGATGATGAGAACCGCCCCCCCCCACTCACTCCGGGCCCACAGCGTGTGGGGAAGGGGCCCCCACCCCGGCCCCGCTCCTGGGGCGTGCGGATTAGCGCTGTCACGGGCGTGTTTCGCGCCCCCATCCATCTTCCGCCCAGACGGCCCTGCTCACGCCTGTCAGGACGGGGCGCTGACCCTGCGGGGCCGGGGCCGGGCACCATGTGGGCCTGAGCTCGGCTTGCGAGCAAGTGCTTTCAATAAGGGTCCGCTCCCCGTCCCGCCTCTTTCCTGGCCTCCTTCCGAGCGGCTCACGGACCCCGGGGCCCCCCTGCGCGTGGGGTGTGGTTTCCTACCCCCGCACACACTCCCCGAGGGTTGGCCTGGTGCTGGGCCCACGGGGGGTCGAGGGCACATGGGTCCGTGTTACTCCAATTCGACTGGATTCAGGATCCAATGTGGTTTTTTTTTTTAAGTATATTTTTATCCGTTTCAGAGGCAGGGAGAGGAGGAGAGAGAGAAACATCAGTGATGAGAGAAGCATGGATCAGCTGCCTCCTGAACATCCCTTATGGAGGACTGAGCCGGGCAACCGGGGCCTGTGCCTTGACCAGGAATGGAACCGTGACCTCCTGGTTCCTAGGCTGATGCTCCACCCCTGAGCCACGCCGGCCGGACAGGATCCTGTTTTCTAGAAAATGCTACTCGAGGGACAGTGTGTCTGTGTGTGTGTGTGTGTCTGTGTGCGTGTGTGTATGTAGCGGGGAGGCTGCCTGAGACATGCCAGCCCAGCTTTGTGGAGCTTTTCATTTGACAAAGCCCCCTAACCTTGTGTGTGTGTGTGTGTGTGTGTGTGTGTGTGATTTATTACATTTTTTTAAGGAATTATTTTATGGAACATTTTAGTGCTGACATTACTCCAGACTCCCCCCACCTCCCCCACTTTGCTCACCTCCAGGCACCCCCACCTCCCGTGTGTGTGTGTGCGTGTGTGTGTGTGTGTGTGTGTGCATGTGGTTTAAATGAAAGAACGAAAGCAACGTGGCACTTCCTCCAACCATCATTTTTATTAGGCCCCTCCCCCTGCCCCACCTGCTGTCTCCCCGGTCCCACACACACCGTGTCCGGCATGGAGCCTGGCACGCTGCAGGTGCTCAGTGCCCCTTTGGTGGAATGAATGAATGAATGAATGAACCAACCGAAGGGCCCAGCCTGCCTCCTCCATAATCCTCACACCTCGTCAGCACTTCCTCTGGGCCGGGAGCTCCGCTAAGGTTTTTACCCGACAACGTCCGCCCTTCCTTACAGGAGGGAGAGGGCTCGGAGTCCGTCCCCAGCCGGGAAGACGGCAGCTCCGCCTGGTGGAGTGACTCACGGGAGGCCTCCTGCCGTGGCTGTGCCGGAGCACGGGTGCCGAGCTCTGGACCACGGCCGTGCCACTCGGCGTGTGACGGCCGCGGAGCCGGCGTGGAGAGCGACGCTGTCCCGAGGCCTCTGCCTGGGGCGGCTGCAGGGGTGGTGCCCCCACACGTCCGAGGCGGGCTGGAGGGCACGTGCACGTCACGGGCTGAGGGGCTCAGGGAGCAGCTTCCTGTTGGGAGGAAGAGGAAGTGGAGGTTGGTGCGGGTCCACCTAAAGCCATCAGGTTGCTCTGGGCCCAGCCCAGCCCGGTGGACTCCCCACCCCCTGCCTCCAGCTGCCCGGGTGCGAGCGCACGGCCTCCCCGCGGCCTCCCCAGGGCACCGGGAATCCGGATGGTCGGCGTGGGTGCTATGGGAAGCCCGGCCGTGGTTGGGAGTGGGCCCGGGAGTGGGGAAATGGCCTCTCATCCCCTGCCCTTCTGACCCCGGCCCGTGGAGGTCATTGCTACTCCGAGGTGACCAAGAGATGGGGTGGTGGGAGGTGACTGTCTCCCTGGCTCCTGTAGGCTGGGTGGTCTCTACCCCCCACCCAACCACCTCCCCCTCCCACCCCACCCACCCACCCGGGACTGGGCTGGCCAAGCAGGCAGAGGCACCTTGCTCTGCTCTTTAGAGGAGAGAGGCTTTATTTACCCCATGAAGCTGGGGTATTTGCTCCAGAAAGAGCCGGGAGAGCTGACAGGTGAACTGGGGCACAGGGCGGTGCGGGGGGCCTGGACTCCAGAGGAGGTGGGCCGAGCATCACCCACCGGGAAGCCCAGGCCCGCTCAGCCGGAGGGCCGCCCTCCAAGGGCTGGCTGGCTGCTGCCGCCTCGTCCCAATACACCAAATCTGCTTCATCATCACTGTTCTGGGCCCCGACGAGCACTAGCGAAGGCAGATTAGGAAGGAACTTAAAGGGATTAAAAGCTCCTCTCAGTGAAAAACAATGTTCCCGATGGGAAATCCACTTACCGCTCTGAATTTCAGCAGAAATGCGTGCTTCCTGGGAGGCTCGGAGGAAGGGGGCTGTCCCCCACACCCCCCGCCCCCCGCCCTCTGCTTTGCATAAGCGAGAGCATGGGTTCCATGGAGCCTCCTGCCCAGATTGATGGCTTCCATAAAGTCCCATGAAAACGTTTCTCCTTTGCTCTCAGGGGAAAAGGAAAGTGTCTAATGGATTTGGAGTGTTAAACCAGTGTCGGTTTGTACTGGAACAGGGGGGAGGGGGGATAGGCGTCGTCTAGGAGTCACTACCAGGCACCTGAGGCCGAGACACGTCAGTGCCCAGTTACCTGCTTGTGGCTTAGCTGCCAGGGTTGGGGAGAGGGGCGGGAGGAGCCCTAAGGGCCCTGGCCCCCCTGTCCGGCTGGCTGGCACGCTGTAGACGCAGGGGATGGAAAGCCACTCCAATCACCCGGGGCCCCGATATAATTTGGAAGGCGATTCTGCTGCGGCAGCTGTGAAAGAATCGGGCAGGCGGGCCAAAGGAGATGGAATTGGTTTTTGTGCCGTTACTCAGAGGTGGGGATGCGCTCTGCCATTAGAGAGTGGACTTAACATCCTGAGCTAATTCCGCAAAGCCAGCGTGGAGCTCCTGCATTGCCGGGGGGGCGGGGCGGGGAAGAGGCTAAAACTTGGGGAACCTGCTGAGTCAGCCACGAGCCGTCCATTGCAGGGAGCTGGGCAGAGAGCTGAGGTCCGGAGCCAGGATGGGTGTGTGTGTGTGTGGGGGGGGGGGGGACAGGCGTGGGGGGGGGATGTTGGGAAGAGAAAGGCACACAGCGCTGCCTGTTGGGTTCCGCCCACTGGTGAGTGTGCGTTGCTCTGCTGTCGATGGTTCACAGGCGAACGGGGGTGCCGTGGGCAAACCCTGTCCCCGTGCACCCGACGGAGCTGGGAGTCGGGGACCATGGCTCTGCCTTGGCCAGGCTGTAGAAACTCCTTTATGGACCAGGTTGGCACGGTGGAGGGAGGCAGCATTTTTTGGGGGGACAAGGAATAGAAGCCCTTTGGTGCTAGCTCAGGGCGGGGAGGGGTTGCTGCAGGGAGCTGAGACCCTGGAGCTGAGACCCTGGAGCTGGGCTGGGTCAGAGGGTCACCCAGCAGAGCTCCCCGCTTCTCCCCTTCCCCCTTCCTCTCTCTCTGTTTCTTCTTCTCCTCTTCTCATTCTCCCTCCCTCCCTCCCCCCCAACCCCTTTCCTTTTCTCCTGCCTGCAGTGAGGCTGAATGGAGTCGCCCAAGCACCCAGGCCTCAGCCCATCTCCCATGCCGGCCTCTGGAAGAGGGGAGCCCCGGCTCTCATGCCCCAAGTCAGGACCCCCTCCTGTGTGAGCTCCTGGAACCCTCCCACCCCCCAATTCCCCACGGAGACTTTCTGCTCTGTCACCCAAGCTGTGCCACCTCTGGTGGGAGGTTGGCCTCCAAGAGGAGAGGCTGGGTGTCCGGAGGTCACTTCCCTCGTCTCCGGCCCTAATTAAGATTTGCTCGCGGTTTCCGGGGGCCAGTGAGGAGCCAGGGGCTGCGTTAGGCGCTCTGCTAATTGGAATGTCTTTTTAAAACCTCTCCATGGCTGGGAGGAAGCGCCTCACCATCACGTGTTGCAGCGGGGGGACATGGAGCTGCAGAGGGTCGCTGCCTTGCTCAGGGCCGCACGGCCCGTTCGGGGAAGAGCGAGCTTGGAACCCGGGATTGTGGCTCTGGACAGTGGTTACCAACCTTTTTTGGGGGGCCACGCCCCAGCTAAGTAAGCATCTCTAAAATCCTAATCCTCCCGCCCCAGTGCATTATAATTCTTATTATTCAAAAAGTGAACTCCTATTCTCATGGAGGAAGCCTAAAAGGCCATGAACTTGGGTCTAAACCGGTGGTCGGCAAAGTGCGGCTCTCAAGCCACAGGCGGCTCTTTGGCCCCTTGAGTTTTTAGCAAAGGCCAGCTTAGGAGGAGCCTAATTTAAGTTAATAACAATGCACCTACCTATAGAGTTTAAGTTTTAAAAATGTGGCTCTCCAAAGAAATGTCAATCGTCGTCCTGTTGACATTTGGCTCTGTGGACTAATGAGTTTGCCGACCACTGGCCTAAACAAGCTTCCCAAGAAAACTGCACCCGTGATAGAGAGGAATCAAAGAACGAAAGGACAGTTGACCCAACGAGGAAGGAACCAATAAGAAATTGTTAATAATAATAATAATATGAAGTGATATGAAAAAAAAAAATAGCAAATGAAGTTCCCAAATATAGACTAGAGACCTGAAATGCATACGTATGTCACAATACATATGTACAGACTGTATAGGAGGCTCCGGGAACCATAAGACATGAAAAAAAAACAAAAAACAAAAATCACTGTTGCAAAACCGGTGTGGCTCAGTGGATAGAGCGTTGGCCTGTGGAGTGAAGAGTCCCGGGTTCGATCCAGGTCAGGGGCATGTACCTTGGTTGTGGGCACATCCCCAGTGGGGTGTGCAGGAGGCAGCTCATCGCTGTTCCTCTCTCATCGATGTCTCTAACTTTATATCCCTCTCCCTTCCTCTCTGTAAAAAAATCAATAAAATATATACCTATAAAGAAATTCACTGTTAATAACTCATTCTCGAGTTGCCCCCATTTAAACATCACATTACCCCCCCCACCCCCCTGTGGGGTGCATGCCCATGTGGGGAACCCCTGCTCTGCCATAGCCAGGCTTTTAACACCGCGGGTTTTAACGGTCTTCTTCTCACCGCAGTCCCGTGCGCAGGCTGCCAAAGCCAGCGTGCAGCCCACGAAGCCAGATGGATGGAGGTGAAAACAGCGGATTAGAAATTACCTACCGGGAGCCGACGCCTGGGACCCAGCATCCACGGGGTTTCTTCTCTCTGTCGCCTAGAACCCTCCCCCCACCCCCACCCCAGACCCCACTGCCCACCTCCCCGGGGCCTACACACGTTTTGAGGACCCTCAGCGAGCAACCCCCGCGCTGAGATTTCACTCCTTTTTAATCACACGTCCCAGCGCCTGGCCATCCGCGGCCTCTCTGAAAATTGTTTTAATTGAAGCTCCATGAATCCTGGCGAGTTCAGACGGAGTTCATCTCCGAGCCCATCCTGATTTCATTAAAGATTTGATCTTTCCTTTTTTCACCAATAAAACACTTATTATCGTTATCTGCTTCGTAACCGTTTTCTCTCTCCAAAGGGGGGGGAGGGGGGAGGGGGGTGGGGGTGGGGGTGGGGGTGGGGGTGGGCACTCACTTCACCTTCCTGCCTGTAAGACTCAGGAGTCACGCGTTGATTTCCCTGACACACAATCACAGTGCCCTTAGAGGTAGGGATTCGTGAATTCTTATTCTCCTTTCAAATGACGGCAGACCTGCCAGCGGAGTCTTTACGCCGGCAGGGAAGGGTGTTTGGGAATTAGCTGCACACAGGGCTTGGGAAAGAATCCTCTTCCTGATTATAGGTGTTTTGGGGTCTCCCCCCCGTCCCCCCAATGAGGAGATGTCAGAGCTGTTCTTTGGCTGAGGCAGCAGGGTCAGGGACACTGTCCGGCCTGCCCCGCGCCCCCCCCCCTGCACTGGAGGCCCATGATGGGAATCCACACTACCCAGCAACCAATAACCTAACAGCAAAACCATCGCACCATCCGCCCGGTGACCGGGGTGTTACTAATGACCCGTTACCGTGTTTCCCCGAAAATAAGACATCCTCCGAAAATAAGACCTAGCGCAACTTTGGGAGAAAAAAAATTAATCTAAGACGCTGTCTTATTTTCGGGGAAACAGGGTAGTTGCTATGAAGTCACCGCGGCCCAGTCTGGGCTGGGGCTGTGAAGGACGGACGGATGGACGCCTGGGAGTCGGCCCCCGGTCTGCGCGGGTGGCGATCTGGTCTCATTCAGGGGCCGGGGGCCCTGGACAAACCCCAATGCCCGTCCCCCCGCTTGGTGGGCCGGGGCCGCGATGCTTTTGCGAAGACCTCAGCGGCGGCCCTGCCTCGGTCTCCGTTTCATGTATGTAATGCACTTAAAACGCACTAAATGACAGTTTATAATGTCATTATCTACAGTTAGAGGTATTATAACTTCAAAAATGGAGGGAAAGTGCAGCCATATGTGGACACAGTCAGCGGGGTGCCCTCTCCCCACCCTCACCCCCTCCACCCGCCCAGCGCCTCATTTCAACCCCACTGGCAGGCAACCCTATCGGCATCCTCCCTCTGCAAAACCACTGAGCTGCCCATGCCCACAGCCACGGTGGGGGGGGGGGGAAGCTGGGTGATTTTAGACAATAAATAACCACCGAGGGGCCTCGTGGGTGCATTTCTGCCTCCTCGTCTTCCCCTCCTCTGTTTGGGCGCCGGGTCCCAATATGTTCTTTATTACATGGTTTGATAATTCAGGGATGGCTCAGCGACTCCATCACCCTGCCCCCCAGCCCCCTGTCCCCCCTCCCTCCGCCCCCCACCCCCCCCCGCCTGCCCGCCACTGCCCCCAATAACATGGGAGTTGATTTAAAACTTCACTCTGCACAGCCCCCGGGGTGATGAGGAACAGCGTGGACGGAGTATGGATTAGGTTTAAAAGTCATAAAAAAAAAGAAAGAAAGAAAAAGTAAACCTGGTGGGTAGGTGAAAAATTCACTATCAGATGCCTGAGCCCCGGCGTTCCTTTTCATGTGCAAACGACACTAAATGAGGCATTTAATTCAACAAATCCAGAGTTCTGATCCGCCGGGGGAGAGAGCGAGGGAGAGGCTGGGTCAGTTCAATTTGTAACAAACGATCGGCCGATGATCAAAGTCCGGCGTGCTGATTTCCACATGCTGCTTACATTAGCCCGACACCAAAGCCCCTGGCGCGGCCCGGTATGCGGAATGTCTTACCGGGGGAGGCATTCCTGCTCACACATGGTTCCAATATCGGGCCATGCCAGCCTGGCCTTCTTAATGGGCTGCCGGGGAGGAGGCGTGGCGGCTGGCGCTCCGACTCCAGAACCTTCGGGTGCCCCGTCACCCGCAAACACCAGCCGGCCCCGGGTAATTCCTCCCCGGGCTCCCTTAGGAAGGCCTGAATGAAGGGATTGTGCGGCGCTCCCAACGCCACGCGGTCTGTGTGCCATAAATCCCGGCGAGCACGAGGAAATGGAACCCGAGGGAGGGCACCCGGGCACGCAATAACCCACGCGGGCTGAGTGATTAAGTGAATGTCATAGACGGGGGCCTTATGACACATCAGCAGTTGCCATAATGGCTCCTAAAATTAATAATAATTAATAATAATAATAATAATAATACACCCATGAGCTTCGTGGCCAAAGCGTCCGGCCGGGCAAGGTCTCCTGCGGGCGGCGCCAAGGACAAGGTGACCAGACGTCCCGCTTTGGCTGGGACAGTCCTGATTTTTAACCATTTGTCCCGCGAACCGCGACGTTTTAAAAAAGTCCCTATTTTTTAAAAAATTTTAATTTTTCTAAATTGAGCTTATGAGGGTTTTTTTTTTTTTAAATATATATATTTTATTGATTTTTTTACAGAGAGGAAGAGAGAGGGACAGAGAGTTAGAAACATCGATGAGAGAGAATCATCCATCAGCTGCCTCCTGCACATCCCCCACACTGGGGATGCGCCCGCAACCAAGGTACGTGCCCTTGACCGGAATCGAACCTGGGACCCTTCAGTCCGCAGGCCGACGTTCTATCCACTGAGCCAAACCGGTTTCGGCAAAAGTCCCGATTTTTGACGGGACTTACTTTTTTAAAACGCGGCGGGACGCGAGACAAATGGTTAAAAAGCGGGACTGTCCCGCCCAAAGTGGGACGTCTGGTCACCTTCGCCAAGGGGGGACGTCCCGGGCCGGCCACTCGGGGCGGGGATGGGGTAGGCGGTACGTGAGAAAACAATGTGGCATTGACATTGTTGCGCGCTGTTTGCCCGCTCGGCTCAGCGGGGAGGCGCGCGGGCCTGCTGGCCAGCAGGACGGCCCGGCTGCAGGCTTCCTGCCTGCCATTGTTTGTTTTCTCGCCGAAGGAAGGCTTGGGGCTGTTTAGACTAAGCGCCTAATTTTAGAGGATGATCGCTATGCTGCTCCTCGGCCACATATTTTTCCAGAATGTGCTGCCCCCGTGGAAATAACTGGCGTGTGTGTCCAGCCTGGCAGGCAGCCAGCTGGGTGCCCACCGCTGCCTGGGTTCTCCGTGTCACCCTGGGGGGCTGGGGGTGAGGGGATGTCCCAGGGACCCCCGGGTCAGAGTAGCAGGGTGGCGTGGAAGGGGCTTAGTTAGGACAGGCGGGAGGGATGGGTGTGTGTCGCCTCCCACTCCGCCATCCTGTGCGGTCTCGGGTTCGTCATCGCTCCCCTTAAATGCTCCTCAGGGAGTCCGGGTTCCACAAGTTTGGGAATCGTTGCCTGTGACATCTTCTCCTTCGAGACCCATAGTCACATGGATTTGCCACCACGGGGTCTTCAACCCAGCTGGAGCCACCCCATCCTTCAGGCCTTGGATTCGCAAGGCGCTTCACGGAGTAACTCGCAGGAGTCATAGAGTCTTGGCATAACTGGCTCCCCCGCCCACCGCCCCTCCGCCTCCTGCCAATGTCCAGCGGAGTAACTGACGGTGTGGCGTCCATTCTGGCCCAGGCGCCGCCTGCTTTGGGATGAGTCCTGGGTGCCTGCCCCGTGGTACACGCTCAGAGATGACCCGGTAAATCACTGAGCGAAGGCTGCGTCCCCAAACTTCCATGAACATGCGAGTCATGGGGAGGACTCTGTGAGATGCAGGCTCTGCGTCAGGAGGTCTAGAGAGGGCCCGGGAGTCCGTGCTTCTCATACGCCCCCATGCCACGCTGATGCTGCTGCGTTTCACAGAAATTAAAAAGTTTGCTCCTCTGGTAAGGCTCCGCGGTTGAGCGTCGGCCTATGAATCAGGAGGTCACCGTGTGATTCGCCGTCAGGGCACGGGCCCAGGTTGCGGGCTCGATCCCCAGTGTGGGACATGCAAGAGGCAGCCAATCAGAGATTCTCTCTCATCATGGATGCTTCTATCCCTCTCTCTCTTTTCCCTTCCTCTCTGACATCAATAAAAATATAAACGTTTAGCTGCATTTAATCCCAAATATATCCAGCGCTGTTCACTGTCCCTGGTAGAACACCTAGTAAAACCGGCGAGCGGAGCCTGGGTGCGGTCCTGTGTAAAAGGACCCCATTGCTCTAAAAGACCCCTGCCGCAGTGCGTGTCCCAATCTCTGGAGGCCGTCCTCCGAGATGGGGGTAGAGTCATGTCTGAGAGGCGGGGAGGGGCGCTTCCCCAAGCCCAGGATCTGGGGAGGCGCAGGCAGAGACCATGAGGGGACCTGGGACATCCAGAGGGGACCGGACTCCACCCGGCGGGGCTGCCCGCTCTACGCCCTCCTCGGGGCCTGGCTGGGCGCGGCCGGGGTGGCGGGACGTTCCGTGTGTGCTGAGCTCAGGATGCTACGGGTGCAGGAAGGCAAGGGCCACAGGGGGGAGCTGGCCCAGAGAGTATGACAGAGGCAAGACTCAAACATGTAAGGTAACACAAGGAACTCTGAGCTTTCAATGGTCAGAAACACACAAATCATCCTTTAAACGTGAGCCAAGGATGTGGCCAGACACGCCACCAACATGCTACATGGACAGCACAGGCGCACAGGACGGGCGGCTCGGCGTCGTGTGTCATGAAAGGGTTTGCAAAGTGAAACCACCATGGGACGTCCCTGCCCAGCTACTGGGTTAACTCAAGTCCCCAACCGGGCAGCGCCCACCCTGGCTGCCAGCAACGGACTCTCTGGGCACTTCCGATGGGAGTGCGGATGCCACCCTCACCTTGAAAGACACGTGGGCTTCCGTACAAAGCTACGAAAGCACTCTAAACCCGTGGTCGGCAAAGTGCGGCTCTCGAGTCACATGCGGCTCTTTGGCCCCTGGAGTGTGGCTCTTCCACAAAATACCACGGCCTGGGCGAGGCTATGTTGAAGAAGTGGCGATAGAAGAAGTTTACGTTTAAAACATGTGGCTCTCCAAAGAAATGTCAATCGTTGTGCTGTTGGTGTTTGGCTCTGTGGACGGATGAGTTTGCCGACCATGGCCCTAGAGGCTAAGATAAATCCCTGAGGCCACAAGGATGTAGAGAAATGATTGCTCATGAATAAGGAAGACTGTGTGTGTGTGTGTGTGTGTGTGTGTGTGTGTGTGTAGGGGTGCGGGCAGACCCATCTTCTGTTCGGGAGAATTCAAAGTAATTTATGGTGATGCCTCCTCACTCCTTATGTGTGGCTGCACAGTCACTGCCTTCCAGGAGGACAGGATGGAGAAGGAGACAAGACAGCGACACTTTATGGCAGAGAAACCTGACGTAACTCCCTCCGGCCAGGTGACCAAGGGTGACATCCACAGTGGTGAGACACCTGGGTAGTACACACCCTCGATACAACGGGATGAGAACGGCATTTCACTGCTGCCCACAGCACCTCACTCAGTCTAATCCCGGGGCAGACACCAGACAAATCCCAATCGAGGCACATTCTGCACAACGCCCCCACCGGGACTGCTCACAACCAGTCAAGGTCATCGGAAACAGAGAGATTCGGACACATGGTCACAGCCTAGAGGAGCCTCAGGGGACATGTTGAGTAAATGTAGTAAGGTATTGGGTGGGATCCCGGTACAGAAGAAGAACATCAGGGAAAAAGTGAGAAAGTTTCAGTGAAGTATGAACTTTATTTAATAACTAGTGGCCCAGTGCATGAAATTTGTGATGGGGGGTGGGGAGGGGGGCGTTGTCCCTCAGCCCAGCCTGCCCTCTCTCCAATCTGGGACCCCTCGGGGGATGTTTTGATGGACATCCCTCTCACAATCCAGGACCGCTGGCTCCTAACCGCTCACCTGCCTGCCTACCTGCCTGATCACCCCTAATCACTCTGCCTGCCGGCCTGCTTGCCCCCAACTGCCCCCACCCCCCAGCTGGCTTCCTCATACCAACCGTCCCCCCCTTGCCAGCCTGATTGCCCCTAATGCTCCCCCTGCTGGCCTGCTCACTCCCAACTGCCCCGCCCCCCCACAGGCCTGATCAACCCAAACAGCCCTCCCCTCCTAGCCTGATCACCCCAAACCGTCTCTGCCTTGGCCCTACCAACATGGCTTTGTCCGAAGATTTCCTGGTCTAATTAGCATATTACCCTTTTATTAATATAGATATTAATAATAATAATAATCCGATAGAATAAAAGCCTAATATGCTAAGTGTCCGACTGTTTGTTGGACCGTTTGACCAGTTACTATGATGGGCACTGACCACCAGGGGACAGACGCTCTGACTGGTAGGTTAGCTTGCTGCTGGGGTCTGGCCAATTGGGACTGGGTGAGACAGGCTGGGCATGCCCTGGAGCCCTCCCTCGGTCCCTCCTCGGCCCCGATCATGCACTGGTGAGGTCTTCTGGCCTGGCCTGTGTCCTTTCGCCATCCTCAGGCCAGTCCGAGGGACTCCAGTGCACGGATACATGCACGGGGCCTCTAGTATTATAATAATAACACAGAAAAGGGGAAAAACCCCTTTCCTCTATCACCCCCCCCCCCTTTTTTTTTAATGGTGGAGGAAGATTTCCAGAACAGCAGACTTTTAAATGCCACTCCATCTGCTCTCGGGAGGAAGAATTCAGATACACTCTGGGTCAGAGAAAAGCGTCCCGTCTCCTTAGAAAAAAGGCCGCTCGGACAGGGCCGGCGCGTCTTTGTTCCCTCGGCTCGAGTTGCGAGAGACGCGTGTCACGGCGAGAAGTATGGAACTAATTGAGGACTCTGTCCAGCGCTTGTCGAGGTGAGCGGGGCAGATAAATAAAAACTCCATCGCCCATAAATCTCTGCCCCCAACATCAAAGCGGCAGGACCCTGCTAAGTGTATTTGTATACCGCCGTAATTTATGCAAAAAGCAGCTTTGATAAATGCCCCCTAATTTATTGTCATGTATCTCAAATCAAAGTGGAGCGTTTACAGCCTGAGGCTGAAGGAAGCCAGGCCCCCGCGAGCCAGCGGGGCTGGAAGGAGTCAGGGCGATGGTGGGCAAAAGGTTAAGCGCGCTCCGGTTTGAACGGTCAGGACTTTCCACAGACCACGGCGCAGAGAGAGACGGGGCCCGGCCGGCTCCTGAGAACAAAGCCGGGCTGAGGTTTCCTGGGGCCCTTTCCCCACAAACCAGGCAGGTCCAGGCCCCGACCTGGCCTGGGAGGGGCCGGATGGGGCTGCCATCCGCCCTGCACGTGGGATCGCACTGAGGCGGAGGGGAAGGAGCAGGCCAGCGTTCAGTGCACCCTCACCCTGTGCTGAGTTCCGGGCTGAGAATTTTGCATCCCTTACCTCCTCAAGTCTCAACCCAAGGCCAGGAAGCCCCTCGCCATTCTTGTTTTACGGCCGGGGACGTGGGGGGCATGTGAGATGTGGACTCAGAAGGCCTGGGAGGCTTCCAAAGGTCCCTTTTCTTTATTTAAAAAAAATATATATATATTTTATTGATTTTTTTATAGAGAGGAAGGGAGAGGGATAGAGAGCTAGAAACATCGTTGAGAGGGAAACATCGATCAGCTGCCTCCTGCACACCCCCTACTGGGGATGTGCCTGCAACCAAGGCACATGCCCTTGACCGGAATCGAACCTGGGACCCTTCAGTCTGCAGGCGGCGCTCTATCCACTGAGCCACACCGGTTAGGGCCAAAGGCCCCCTTTTCCACCGGACTCGCTCATTTCCTGCAGGGCCATTTGTTCCCAGGGCGACCGGAAGTCACCACGCAGGGGGACTATCCCCCACCAAGGGACGGCCTGGACTTTCGCTTAGGGAGATCTCCGTCTGAACCTCATCTCTGCCGTTTCCCAGCTGGGGGCTTCTGGGAAAATCCTTCACCGCTCTAAGCCTCCTCCGAACGCCCACCTACTCAGTGCCTGCTTCACGGGGTTGTCACGGGGACTTAGAGAGGTACCGTCTGCTGCACACACGTGGTCAGCGTGCCACCCACGGGTGCCGGCAACCGAAACCAGACATCGCTCCCTGGCAGTAAATGTAGAAAGAGCTGGCCAACCCTGATGGCTCTGAACAGAGCTATTAACTCGTCGTCTAGTTGAGATAGTGGTAGTTGAGGCAACTTCAATTTGTTGATCATAGGTAATTTCTTGTTGCTTTTCTGTTGTTGGAATTTCCCGCCTAAGAGATGTCTTTGTCTGAGAATCTCAATAAAAGGAGTGGTAAAAGGCCAGAGCATGGTAAAAGGCCCTCCCCGAGAGGTGGACTTCCCGCCTGTCCCCCATTTTCCCAAATTAACGCTTTTCCCACTCTCTCTCTTCATTTTAGTGCGCGTCCTTCTCCAGAAACCGGACTCTGAGTGGGCCCTGAACCACGCGGGTTGTGTTAAGGGATCCCACACACGTTCATGCTGGGTTATTCCCTTGCTGGGAAGCGTTCCGTGTTCTGGTCCCACCCAGGATAGGGGAGAGACGGGGGTTCCTCCAACAAGACTCCAGGAAGCTGCCCCAAGGTGCTGGGAAGACAGACGAGGGGGCCTCGGTAACCTGGCATCGTCTGTGTTCACCCTGAAGGCGCTGCGTGCCCACACTGCTTTCTGTGAGACACACGCGCCCCTGCGAGCGGGCACAGCGCCCCCGATGGCAGCTGTTGGAAAGGCTTTGCCGCCCAGCTGGCGGCCTGGGGTGGTCTCCGGGCTGGTTCCAGGAGAGAGGCCTCTGCCCGGTGATTCCACCAGCTGGGGACCTAAACCCTCAGTCGGGCCGGGGCCTTCCTGTTAATAACGCCGCCAGTGAGAGCGGCCTTGCAAAGGGCAGGATGTTTTCTCCTCCATCTGAGCCTGGATCATCGCCCTGCCCGGCTGGTCTCAGGGTGCGGTGCGGGGTGTGGGCGGGAGCAGAGGGGGTTTGGGAACCTGCTGGTCACTGACGGCTGGCTTTGCCAGGATCCGGCTGCCGAGGGCGGACAGTGTTGGAGGTCAATGCCCCCCACCTCCCACTCCGGGGTTCCTAGTTCTGGTCCCACCCAGAATAGGGGAGAGACAAGGGTTCCTCAAAGGAGAGGACTTTTGAAACAAACGTGCAAACTTCCTTCCCACTTCCACTCTTCCCCAGGGTGGCGAGGAGGCCCCTGGTGCCTCAGCAGGGGCTCGGGGCCACATGGACTGGCCCAGAGCACGGACCGTACGGTACCCTCACGCTGAGAGAGAGAGAAGCAGAACCAACAGACTCTGGTCTTGGGGTTCCAACCCCAGAAACACTGCTGTGTGGCCATCTGAACCTCCAGGTTTCTCCTCTGTAGAATGAGAATCAACAACACCCATCCCACCCCGGCTGGTGCGGCTCAGAGGTCGGCTGGGTGATGCCCCCTGCGCCATAAGGTTGCTGGTTCGATTCCCTGTCAGGGCACATGCCTGTGTGGAGTACTGGATCCCCATTTGGGGGCAACGGGAGGCGGCCGATGGATGTTTCCTCCTCACGTCAATATTTCTCTCTCCCTCACTCTCCCTTCTTCTCTGAAAATCCACTTAAAAACCTTGAAAACATAAGAATGCCCACCTTGTGTAGCACAAGCTTGAGTAGCAACTTCCCTTGGCCTCGGCTTCCCTGTCTGAGAAAACAGGGGTGTTCCCATCCCCCCAGAGCATGCTGCTGGAAGCATCCAGTGATGCTGTGCATCCAGAGTACTTAGCTCACACAGCAGCTCGCTCCATCCCCTCCCTCCTCATTTGTAAACCGGGCAACCGGGTGCTTAATCAAGCGAGGAGCCTCGGGCCAGTGAACTCGCAGAGGGCCAGGCCACTCCTTGCTCTGTGTCTCAGCCTGCCCTGGGCATCCCTTTCTCCTGGCTGCTCCTGGGGTAGATCCTCTTCTAATAAACCAGTAAGATAGAAAAAAAAAAGAAAGAAAGAAAAGAAAAGGAAAGAAAGAAAGGGAAGAAGGAAGGAAGAAAGAAAGAAAGGAAGGAAGAAAAGAAAAGAAATCACAGCAGGCCCGAGAGCCCACATGACTTCTGCAGTCTGGGCCATCCATTGCCCACCAGGAGTTCAGTGGCGGAGGTGGGCGTGGCGGCTCCTCCAGAGTGTGGACGGGTGTGGCGAGGCCTCTGTGGGAGGTCACATGTGCCCCTTGGGCACCGGGGACCCTGCAAGTCCCCTCCCCACCCCCCCATGAAGTCCCCAGGGGCACCAGCTGCGACACAGCCTGAAGACTGTAGGTTCCCAGGGCGGACTTCCAGAGGGACAGACCGGGGACTGAGCCCCGCCGCCCCCCGTCCTGGGAGGGTCCCAGCAAGCGCTCCGTGGCGTCCAGAACCCTGCGAGGCCACACAGAGCCACGGGCCAGTGACATGGGTGCCGCGCCCACACTGCGAACAGCCTGGAGGGTCAGCTTCTGTGTTCCCTCTGCACCCCGTCCTCTCCCCCCGGGGCCTCCTAACCCCCTTCCACGCACATCTGAACGGGGTGCCGGCACGGGCGCTCCTGCGGGGTGCAAGGCCGTGACCTGTGTCCTGGGGGTCCCACGCTGGCCGCCACGCGTGGGCTCGGCGGGCGGCCTGCTGGCTGCAGGTGGGAGCCTCCGTCTGCCTAGGACACTCCGCAGGCCGGCCCGCTCTGCAGCGAGGGCAGCTAGTTTCTGCTTTTCTGCTTGTTTCTGTGGGTTTTTGGTTTGCTTCTTGCTTTTAGTGACTCAGGTACTCGGGGAGGGAGGTGGCTAATCATCGTGGTGCTTCAGAGCAGTGGCCGGCAAACTCATTAGACCGCAGAGCCAAATATCAGCATGACAACGATGGACATTTCTTTGGAGAGCCAACATGTTTACACTTTAAACTTCTTCTAATGCCACTTCTTCAACATAGACTCACCCAGGCCGTGGTATTTTTGTGGAAGAGCCACACTCAGGGGGCCAAAGAGCCGAAACCGGTGTGGCTCGGTGGATAGAGCGTCGGCCTGCGGATTGAAGGGTCCCCGGTATGATTCCGGTCAATGGCATGTTCCTTGGTTGCAGGCACATCCCTAGTAAGGGGTGTGCAGGAGGCAGCCGATCGATGTTTCTCTCTCATCGATGTTTCTAACTCTATTCCTCTCCCTTCCTCTCTATAAAAAATAAAAATAAAAATATATATGTATATATATATATTTTTTTTTTAAAGGGGGGGGGAGGCAAAGAGCCACATGTGGCTCCGAGCCCCAATTTGCTGACCACAGCTTTAGAGCACGTTAGAAACGGGCGCCCCCTGTAGGCAGTCCCAGGGCTCCTCAGGCAGACCTTGTGCCTTTAGCCCTGTAGCCCAGGCCGGGTCTCTGTCCCTCTGCCGTGATTAGGCCCTCGGAGGAGGCGTCTCTGAGGGGAGACGCTGGAGCTGAGGGCTGCGTGATGACAGAAGGACCGGCCACACCTGGGGGTTGCAGGTGAGAGCAGGCTCGAAAGCACAGCGGAAGCCGGAGGAAGGACACAGCTGGCGTACCTGGGGCCTGCGGGCACGGACAGGGGTTTGGGTTTTAAATCCAGGAGGCCGTTCGGGGGAGGGGACAGCTGTTCTAAGCACCGTAGTAACTCTCCTTTGCTTAGTGGCTCCTTCGCTCCAGGCAGGCCTCCGACACCCATCCTTTGGCCCAGCCACGGGAGGGGTGCAGTTATTCCCATTCTCCAGGTGAGAGCACTGAGGCCCAGCGGCCCAAGGTCACCACCCAGCCTGTCCGTGAGACCGTTGTGATTCAAACTCAGACCTATCGGATTCCAGAGGCGCCGCACACCTCCCTGCGCTGGCGGCCTTGGCCACCGCGGCCTCCTGGCTGTGACGGGGGTGGGGGTAAGGGGCCTCGCCACGGGGGCGGTGGGTCCCTCACTCTCTCAGGCCCCTGCTCCCCGGAGTGACCCCTGAGCACCCCCCCCAGAGGCGACCGATGAAGCAGTCTTTCGTCACGTTCGCTGGAGATTGTGTGGAAACCGTATCCGGCGACCGCTTAAACAGAGCCAGCTGGGCGTAGCTGTGTGGGAGACACAAACAAGAACGCGGTCCACGATAGCTCTGTCCGAGGCGGGGCCCACGGGGGACCGGGAGAGGCAGAGAACCGGGTCATTCGCCGCCAGGGAAGGCGCCCTTTGGAAACGCAGGCCTGCCTTCCTTCTCGCTCCGTGGGCTTTTATTCTCAGGACGGGCTCCGAAGCCTCTCCGGACCCGTGTGCCTGTCCCGGTTAAGGTATATCATCGGAGGACCGCTGCGGATATACATGTACCCGCCTCTGAGGCCCGCCCGCCCGCCCGCCCGCCCGCAGAGGCGGCCAGACGGGGTGGCCACGCACAAGTGCCATCGATGGATGGACGAGGAGGCACGGAGGGCTGAGGGAAGGCCCCGCTGCATGGACTGCGTGGGACTTTTCTCGTGCAAACACGTACCGCCTCTGGAGCCGAGAGCGTGGAGCCCTGCCCTCGAGCATCTCGTATCCCAGAAGGCGAGGCAACCGAGGAACAGACAAACGAACACGCCGGATCCTCCCCGTGAAGGAAACAAACCAACAAGAAGAGAGAAAGTGACGGGTCATGGGCGGTTGGCTTTGCTGGGATCTGGCGGCTGAGATCCCCACGTGATGGCGTTGGGTGGTCCGGGAAGGTTCCTCTGACGGGCGGCCCTCACGCCGAGACCCCCAACGTGAACCAGACACGGAGAGAAAAGGCTTCGAGGAGGAGGAGGAGGAGGCAGCCGTCACCGGCGAAAGCATCCCAGGTCATATTCCGTGTTGCGTGTGTGTGTGTGTGTGTGTGTGTGTGTTTAACGTGTGGTTCCCGTGCTGTTTCTCGATGCGTTGGGGTATAACAACCGGCCTCCGCATCAGAACGGTACCCGAACCACGCACGGCGCCCCAGCAGCGACGACGACGTGTGGCCAAGGCCCACCTTCCTTCTTTGGCCACATTCCCCCCTGCAGAGCAGCTCTTAGCACCCAGGGGCTGCTGCAAGTTCGCTGTGTGCTTTTGGGTAAATCACTTAACCTCTCTGGGCTCCTCCTCTCAGGAAAAGGGCCGGGCAGGATGGAAAGCACCTAAAGGGTCGATGCATCCCTCATCTGACAGATCAAGACAAAACTCCCTGACGTGTCATTGGGAACACATGTATCTCCCTACCCCCCATCCCTCTCCCCCACCCCCCCTACCCCCCACCCCTCTCCCCCACCCCTCTCCCCCACCCCTCCTACCCCCCACCCCTCTCCCCCACCCTTCCTACCCTCACCCCTCTCCCCCACCCCTCCTACCCCCACCCCTCCCCCCACCCTTCCAACCCCCCACCCCTCCCCCCAACCCCTCCTATCCCCACCCCTCTCCCCCACCCCTCCTACCCCCCACCCCTCTCCCCCACCCCTCCTACCCCCCATCCCTCTCCCCCACCCCTCCTACCCCCCATCCCTCTCCCCCATCCCTCCTATCCCCCCCTAACCCCCCCTTCCTACCCCCGGCAGAAAATCACATTACCGGGCTCCGGCCCCAGATCCCAGCAGAGGTTTCGGGCTGGGGCCCGGCTCGGGCTGCCAGGAAGCTCGGGGATGCGCCGGGCCGGCTCCCACACGTGTCTCGTATTAGCGTTATTTTCCCAGTGGCCGCGGCCCTCAGACCTGCGCGCCCGGCTATTGGGTTACTCAGCTTAGCCTTCGGATCGCTTACACATACACGCCGGCTCCGGCCCATGAATCTGCTGTTTTGTTTTCCTTTCCCCTCCGGGCCCCCCGCCCGGGCAGGTGTTTATGGCAGCCATCAAGAATAAAGGGGACCCATCGCGGCGCTGTGTACAGACCCACAGAGGCGTGGTTTTGAAGTCTGGCAGTAAGGGGGGAGGGAGGAAAACACGGGGGCGCACACCTCCAGCCCGGGGCGGTCTCGTCCGCGTGGGACTCGGGAAGAAACACGGGAGACCCGAGGACGTCCCAGGCCAGCGGTCGGCAAACTCATGAGCCCACAGAGCCAAATACCAACAGCCCAACAGCTGAGATTTCTTTGCAGAGCCACCTTTTTTTAAAACTTCAACTTCTTCCAACGCCACTTCTTCAACACAGACTCGCCCAGGCCGTGGTGTTTTGTGGAGGAGCCACACTCAAGGGGCCAAAGAGCCACATGTGGCTCGTGAGCCGCCCTTGGCTGACCACGGAACTAGTAGCATGTGGGGCGCGTGCGGGGAAATGGGTGGGAGATTCAGGAGCAGAGGGAAATGGCGGGCTTCGGTGAATGGCCGCCTGGTCTACGGCGGCGGCGGTGCAGCCGGACCCTCAATTTCAACGGAATTAACTAGACGACGCCCCGGGCCAGCACCCCGGAGACCGGCAACAGGGGCCTCGCCACCCTCCCGGGTGGAGGCGAGCCTTCGTGGGCAGCACCAGCTTCTGTAAACATCGCCATCGACGGCCATGGGACCACGGACGCCCCGCTGAAAAGCTGTCCTCCGAGGGCCTCGCTGGGTCTCGATCCTGAGTATGGTTTTCAGAACCGGGGTCCCTGAGCTCTCCTCGACCCGCAGCCCGCCTCCTCGGAGCCTCTGGGTGCTGACAAACAGCCCCAGGGGGGCTGCCGCCCGAGTCTGCCCATCTGGACGGCAGCCCGCCGGGCACCGGGAAGCCCCCCAGTTCCCCTCTGAGCTCAGCCACACTCAGGTCTAAACGCCTCTCCCGTCTGTGACAGAACACGTTCCCGATGGTCATAAAAGCAGGCGAACCCCCACAATCCACATCCGTGAGGATGTCTGTTGTAAATTTACGGTGATCAATTGTGGGGTTTTTTTTGTGTTTTTTTTTTAAAGATACCGTCGTCACATACCTCAAAGTCCAAGGACACAGAGGGTTCAGTGAGCAGTCTCGCTTCAGCCCTGTATGCAAAGTAAGTGCCAGACAAGATCTGGAAGGAGCCCAGCGCCCCTCTGCCCAGGCGTGGATGGAACCTTTACATAACAGAATACAGCTCTGCCGTAAAGGAAGAACCAACACCTACCTTTTGCGACAGCAAGGAGGGGCCTGGAGGGTCTGCTGCTGAGTGAAATAAGCCCGCCAGAGAAAGACAAACACCAGAGGGCAGTGGTCTGCAAACTGCGGCTCGAGAGCCACATGCGGCTCTTTGGCCCTTGGAGTGTGGCTCTTCCACAAAATGCCACGGCCTGGGCGCGTCTATGTGAGAAGAAGTTGAAGTTTAAAAAAAAACCACTTGGCTCTCCAAAGACATGTCTATCGTTTGTCCTGCTGGTAGTTGGCTCTGTGGACTCATGAGTTTGCCGACCACTGACGTAGGGTCTCACTTACATGTGGAATCTAAGGAACAGAATAAACTAACAAACAGAACAGAAACAGGCTCTGATACTGAGAACAGACTGACAGCTGTCAGAGGGAAGGAGGATGGGGGGGGGCGGGGTGAAAAAGGTGAAAGGGATTAAGCAAATACAAAGAACTCATAGACTCAGGATTGTGATCACAAGAGGGGAAGGGGTGGGGGAGGTGGAAGGAGGGTAACGGGGGGATAAGTGGAGAGAGGAGGAGAGGTGGCTTGGGGTGGTGAACGCCCAATACAACATGGAGAGGATGCATTGTAGAAGGGTACACCGGAAACCTGTATAGTTTTACTAACCAACGTCACCCCAATAAATTAACCTTAACATAAATTCAAACACATGGTCTGTGTCCCCCACCCGCCTTTGTTAAGCGAAGGTAGCAGCCTACGCACGCTGCTTGCCTGTCCACCCTGCCTTGGAAGAATGGATGGCTCTCCCCTGAAGTTACACGTAGAAGTTACATCTCTATTGACTTCAGAGAGGAAGGGCGAGGGAGAGGGAGGGAGAGAGAGAAACATTGATGACGAGAGAGAAGCATGGCTTGGCTGCCTCCGGCATGCCCCGCCTTGGGGGTGGAGCCTGCAACCCGGGGCATGTGCCCTGATGGGGGATGGGATCCGTGACCTCTTGGGTCATACATGGGTCGATGCTTGACCACTGAGCCACCAAGGCCGGGCTGCTCTGAGCTCTTTCTCTCTCTCTCTTAAAGGACCCCATGGGAGAGTGGTTTTCTCTCTGCCTACCCGTTGGTTGTCTCCCAGCCTCCACAGTCGCTTTCTGAGATTACCTCATACAACGTCGATTTGCCTCGTTCAGCTGGCAATCGGAAGTCCCACGACTAGGAAGGGCACGGTATCTGCAGCCTCATATTTCATGGCACATTAGTCGAAAACCCGAGATCGGTGTCACTGACGACACAATGAGACCGCACGAGCGGATGAGGCTGATGGATGCGCTTTATCTAAGGCTGAGCAGGAATCGGCATCCTGAGAGAGGTATCAAGATCCCGTGATCCCAGACTCCGATATCGAACAGCGGGGCCCGGGAGCAATCGCTATTGATTAGATGGTGCAAGTAATTATCTCCACGCAGCTGCTTTATTGGGCGGGCCGAAGGTGGGGGTGTCGGGGGGGGGGGGGAGAGAGAGAGAGAGAGAGAGAGAGAGAGAGAGAGAGAGAGAGAGAGAGAGCAGCCCACGAAGGTGCCTGCGGCCAGAGCCTGGCCCCAAACAAGGGCTTCTCTCCTCTCGGGCGTTCCTCCTGGCCTCACTCCGATGGCCCGACATCGGTATTCAGACGTGCGGCGGATGCTGGAATGTTCCTCGTGGCTTCCCTGGGCCAAATGCTTGTGTTTCCTGGCCCTTTCCTTGCAGTAGGCCAGGCCCGTTCCCGGCCGGGCCTGCCCGGGAGAGGGTCCTCCTCCAGCCGCTGGGAGCCTCACCCCCAAGACTCGTCCCCTCGGCCGCGCCCCTGTTGGGAAGGGGAACTCGGCTCAAGGAAACAGATCCCTGTCCGCCGCTGGGGAGCTTTGTCTCCGCACATGATGGATGGTTCCGAGGGAGGAGTTAGAAAACAGATTCTGTGTCTCCTCGCCCCCCCCTCCCCCACCCCCGACGGGTCCTTCCAGGGGCCGATGGGAGGAGAGGAGATGCCGGAGATACGCGTCCATCGCACAATGGGTCCCCGGCGCAGGAAGCGTGTCGTCAGTGTACCTATTGTTACGTGAGCTAATTTATCGCTGCCCGGGGTGAAGGAGCAATGCCCGGGCCTTCCGACCTCGGGGACAGAGATTTATAGGACGAGGCCCAAATTTAGACACCAGGGAGGCGCTGTGGGCCGAGACACCCCACAGGCCCGGCTTCCCGCGCTCGGGGCCAAGTCGCTCACTCGCAGAGCTGATCCGGGGGCCTCCTCCTGGGAAACGATGTTTGCGCCCACAGTGCATGGAGAGTTTCCCCGGGGCCCCTGCCAGCTGACAGCTATGCAAGTGTGTAGATACCAGTCATTGAGTCCAGATAACCTTGGTGGTTGACCTTGGCCCGGCCGGGCCCGCCTGCTTCCCGCTGTCCCTGGGTTTGTCCGTTGATACCACACAGCTGTCCTGTCGGATGAATGTATATACGAAGAATTCGCTGCCCCGGGCCCTGCTTATCGGCCGCTGGTCTGTCCTAGAGGCGGCCGTGAGCTGGGAATAAAAGCCGTGATTTGCCTGTTCGCCGGCCGCCCGCAGAGCTGTGGGCTGGGAGAGCTTGGCGAGTGTCTGAAGCAAAGCAGGGGGTGGGGCCACGCTTTTGCTCCATGAGCTTTTTTTTTAAAAAATATATATTTTATTGATTTTTTACAGAGATGATTTTCAAACATCGATGAGAAGGATAGAGAGCTAGAAACATCGATGAGAGAGAAGCATCGACCAGCTGCCTCCTGCACCCCCCCAACCCCCCCCACTGGGAATGTGCCCGCAACCAAGGTACATACCCTTGACCGGAATCGAACCTGGGACCCTTCAGTCCGCAGGCCGACGCTCTATCCATTGAGCCACACCAGTTTCAGCAGCTCCATGTGCTTTTATGCTCCTCGCCGGGAGAGGAGGCTGGTCCCCAGCCATCTTCCCGGCGCTCCTCTGAGCTGAAAGGCAGAGCTTGCAGCGAGCGTGAAGCCCTTGCGTCCTAAGGCAGATGCTGGAAGAGGCTCAGGATGCGTTGGCTCCATGGGAGTCCCTGTGCGGAGAAGGTGGCACAGTCCTGCTGAGACGGGAGGGCAGGGCCCGGGCCACACACAGAGCGGGGACCGGGGAGGCCACGTGAGCGCATCAGGCTGCCGGGTGCTGGTGAAGCCGGCGGTTGTAGGCAGTCACGGGGCCTCTCCCCTCCGCGGGCTTCCCGCCGGTCTCCTTTCTCCCTCACACTCTTCTGACTTGTCCACCTTGAACCCTTCTCGCCCTCAGGAGAAAAAGAAGAAAAAAAAAAAAAGCGAAGATGAAGCCGTTGAGAAACAGCTCTTGCAGAAACCGTGCGAGTCGCCAGCCTTCTGGGAGCTCCCCTGTATCTCCTCGGGCTCTCTCTCCTTCCCCCGGCTTTGAACTTGGCCGCTGGCGGAGACGGCGTGCGGGAAGGCCGGCGTCTGTGTCCCCGTTAGAGGCGCCGGGGTCAGGGTGGCACCGCGTGGCCAGGGGAGGAAGGAGGGGCGCACGCCCGCCGGGGAGCAGCCCCAGGAGCCGGCGGCATGGCGGCCGCTGATGACCGGGTGGACCCGCCGGGGCCCGGGGCTTTGGAGACGGTGCGGGCGGGAGCTCCCGGGACCCTGGTTGCCCAGCGGCGGTGCGTCCCCGCTCAGCTGTGCGCCCGCCTTTGATGGTCTCCGCATCAGAACATCAGAGCTGCCTTCATCCCGGGGAGGGAGGCGTGGGGGAGGCGGCGGCGGGGCAAACAGCTCCAGGGACATGTCCTCTTCCCTGTGCGGGGCCCCTGCTTTCATGTGCGGCTGTGCCTCCCGCCATCCATGTGGCCGGGAGGTCGGCCGGGCCGCGGTGTGTATGTGCCGGGCCCCTGTGTGTGTGTCTGCGCCGTGTGCCGGGCCCCGGTGTGTGTGTGTGTGTGTGTGTGTGTCTGTGTGTGCCGGGCCCCGGTGTGTATGTGCCGGGCCCCTGTGTGTGTGTGTGTGTGTGTGTGTGTCTGTGTGTGCCGGGCACCGGTGTGTGTGTGTGTGTGTGTGTGTGTGTGTGCCGGGCCCCTGTGTGTGTGTGTGTGTGTGTGTGTGTGCCGGGCCCCTGTGTGTGTGTGTGTGTGTGTGTGTGTGTGCCGGGCACCGGTGTGTGTGTGTGTGTGTGCCGGGCACCGGTGTGTGTGTGTGTGTGTGCCGGGCACCGGTGTGTGTGTGTGTGTGTGCCGGGCACCGGTGTGTGTGTGTGTGTGTGTGTGTGTGTGTGTGCCGGGCCCCGTGTGTGTGTGTGTGTGTGTGTGTGTGTGTCTGTGTGTGCCGGGCCCCTGTGTGTGTGTGTGTGTGTGTGTGTGTGTGTCTGTGTCTGTGTGTGCCGGGCCCCGGTGTATGTGTGTGTGTGTGTGTGTGTGTGTGTGTGTGTGTGTATGCCGGGCCCCGGTGTGTGTGTGCAGAGCCCCCAGGGGCCCGTGGCCATCTCCGCGCTGGAGGCCTTCCAGGGAGTGTCGACACCGCCCCAGCCGGGAGCAGCGGGCGGCCGAGGCCTGGGATGACCCCCGGGTGAGGCCCTCTGCCATCCCCCTGTCCCCGTCGCTGTGGGGACCGGCTGGGGACATCTTCTACCCTGGCCTGTCCAACCGGTCTGGCCTCCCCTCCCGACAAGGCCAGCCCTGTCCGTGCCTCCCCTGCCTGGGCACGCTGGCCTGGCACAGAGGGGAATGAGGCCATGCCAAGGCACCCGCAGCCACGGCCTCCCACCTTAACCGGTGGTGCAGGCGGCCGGAGGTCCTGGGTTCGAATCCACTGCTGCTCCCCGTGTGCTCCCTCAACCTGAGCCATCACAGCATCATTTCCTCCTCCGTTTCCTGCTCTGAGCACCCACCCTGTGTGCCCATCACGCTCTCCGCTCCGCCTGGCTCCGCCGTCACTGACATCACCCGCCCGGTACTCGATTGAACGCCGTCCAGAAAGCTTCAATATTCTAAAAGCAGCCTCACGGGGTGACTGCTTGTTCCAACAGCGGACAGAATGCTTATGAAGCAAAAACAGGGATTTCAAAGAAATTACCACAGCCCAGCCAACACCACCGCCCGTCCCAAGTGGGTACGGAGCACTCCACAGTTCTCAAAGGCCGGCTCCTTTTACCGGAACGAGCCACAACACACTCAGTTCCCAGGCGCTCAGATGCCCCGGAAGGAGCAGGGTCCTGGTGCGGAGAAGGGAGAGCAGGAGCTATGCTACCGGAGATCCAAGGCCCTGAGTCCGGGGAGAAAGGCTGGGCCGGAGAGCCACAGGCCGTGGGGTCTGGGCAGGCTTCAGGCTGGGATCTCAGAGGTCCGGTGAGCCAGGTGGGGTGATGGGCGGCTGCTGGAGTGAGCTTGAACTTGGGCTCCAAAAGATTTACTCCCCCGCCCCCAGGCATGCTGAATGGTGTCTATGACATGTGGAGGTCCCAGGGCTTTCCTGGGAGTCACATCAGAGTGCTGGGTGACCTCAGGGGGCCTGAGGCTGGAGGAGAAGTCGGACTGGCCCAGGGGACTCGGCCTCCTCTTCTGAGCTCAGCGTGGCGTCCGCGTGGGCTCTGAGATGCCCACCCAGAGCCATGGCAGGGCCTGAGCAGCTTCCTTCTCTTGGGGCCACGCGAGCATGAGCACCCTAGACCCGTGGTCGGCAAACTGCAGCTCGCGAGCCACATGCGGCTCTTTGGCCCCGTAGTGTGGCTCTTCCACAAAATACCACGTGGGTTGAAACTTTGTGGCCCATGCATAGAAGTCGGTGTTCAGCCTGGGCGAGTCTATGTTGAAGAAGTGGCGTTGGAACGCTCGAGGGGCCAAAGAGCCGCATGTGGCTCGCGAGCCGCGGTTTGCCGACCACTGCCCCATACTGACCCCGGAGATGATTCATTCAGTCCACACTGTGTGTTGGAATGATGTCAGGTGCCGGAAACCGTTCTCTCTGCTACCGGGGCCATGGGCAGGCTCACGCCCAAGGCTGTGGTCGGCCAAACTCTGGGGGGGGGGGGGGGGACACTGTCCCAAATGCACATCCCAGTCCTCCTCCTAGATGCTGACCCCGGGGCTTGAGCTGGCAGCCTGGGCACTGCAATGCCAACAAGGACAGATGTTTGCCCGAGGAGGCCCATGAGCCATGGCATATCCGTCCATCACTGATTGAACACCTGCCAGACGCCACGCCCCGGGGAGATGGGGGGGAGGGGTGCCGGGAGGTGGGGGTGGGACAAAGACGGGCCCTCGCTAACAAGTCACTCACAGCTTTGGGAAGGGTCTGGCTCAGTCATCACCGTAATGGTTCCTACCATCTCAGATGCTGCAGCATCTGTAAAAAGTGCTTTTAAGAAACCTAAAACAAGAGCTGGAAACGTAATTCCCTACTTACCAGCCCTTTGGGTCCAGGCTGTGCAGTGTCTCATGGACATAGTAACACGGACCCCAACGCCGGCAGTTCTGCAAGGGCGAGGCGTCCTTTACCGCAGGGCCACCTTGGTAACGGCGCCACGAGGCTGGTGCTCTGAGCGTTCCCATGACACAGATGGGGAAACTGAGGCTCACGCAACAAACACGAGGCCACATACGCCATCCTGCTCGGTCCACTTGCATGAATGCCTTCCCTCTTCCTGCCAGCCCTGTGCTGTGGGCCAGGGGCCATGGTTATCACACCTGAAGGAGGGGAAAGCCAGGTTCCCCGGGGCCAGCACCGAGGCGCTGATGCTCACTCGGGGGTAAAGATGGCCGCCCACTCCCATGGCCCTGGCGAAACAAACCACCAAAGCTCAGTCCCTCCGGGGCAGGGATGATGTCACGGCAAGCACATCCATCTTAGCTGCACCAGTACCTTCTGCCAGCCTGGGAGTCCCACCCCGTTGGCAGGATCGGTTAGACCCAACAGAAACGTTGCTGCTTCTGCGGCCGCCCCGAACCCCGCCGTCCAAATGCGAGTTCTTGCTCCGGGACCCGCCTACCGCTCTCCGCCGCCCGGACTGCTGCCCCCGGGGCCCCGAGGACCGCACGGGGTTATTTCTGACTGTGGAGCCGTTAGCAGCGTCTCTCCCCAAACCCGGAGCGCTGCCCGGTGCGGAGACTGCTGCTTATTTTGCCGAAACCAGCCCCAGCTTCCTCCTCTGAGATCCATGACAGGCGCTCTGGAGTATCCAAGTCACGGGCACCTCGGACCCGGCACCCAGGCCTCTGCTCTCCCTCGGAGCCGTCTCCTTTTTTCCGGGGAGACGGGGAGCCCCGTCCCAGCCGCTGCGGGATGACCCCCAGGGCAGGGGCACGCAGGCTGCCAGATGCTCTGTTTACCGGCACAACGAAAGCCCCCCTTCCCGGGGCCTTATCTGCCTGACGGCAGCCCGTGAAGCCACCGGGGCCACCGAGAGAGGGCCACCGGTGGTTAGGCACCACCCTGAGGGTTCTCTGCGTGGAGTGGGGTGTCCTGGCGGGTCCTTCGGCTGCAGATGGAGACGGTCACACTTCCCCGACGCCACTAAGAAACGCTGCCACAGGACAACTCCTGGACGGCGTCTGAAAGGCGGGTCCCAGCGGGTCCCCGGCAGAGTGCCCGGCCACGGTCCGGCAGGTGTAAGCAGGGGACAGCGACGGTCCGGCCGGCTCCGGTGTGGATGCCCGCACAGATGTGTTCAGTCAGATGACCAATTGAAAATTAGACAGAGATCAGCAGCCCGGCCACCCTGCCTGCATAGTCAAACCGCGCCGATAGAGGCCGAGGAGAAAGGGGGGTGGGGTGGGGGGGGGGGCAGAGAAAAAACCCACCCCCTCCTCATCAGCGCCATTCGCCGTCGGAGGAAAGATGAAAACCGCGCGCGCGGCTTACTCCGCAAATGAAGGCGGATAACGAGACGGCCTCCCGGGGGCCCATTACCGCGTTAATAATACATCAAGGAGCCTGAGCAAACAGTTTGGGGGCGCAATCCAAACAGAGCAAACTGTTTACCGGAGACAACTCCCGGCACCCGGACGCACAGAGGCATCGAGGTGTGCGGGGCGGCGGCGATTAGCGGAATTAAAGGAGGGCCGTTACCCACCGAGGCCCGGCCGCCCTCCCTCGCCCCCAGGGGAGCATGCCAACCCGGCTCCCCGCTCAGAAGAGGGCCACCCCCTCCCCTCACCCCCCACCCCGCACCCCTCCACCCCCACCCACTCCCACCATTCCCCCCCCCCCCCGCCTCTTTCCTTCAAGAGAGCAGCCTGACGACGTGGACTCAAATTATGTGCATGAATAATAAAATACCATCTAATTAAAAACCGTAGTTAAATATGCAAAAATCCATGCTAATGAGATTGTGCAGCCCCCCTGAGTCCAGGCACGCGATGAATTACTCACAGGAGCGCCTCTGCTCGTCCTGAACAGGGGGGATGGGGGGGCGGGGGGCGGCGAACGGAAGTGACTTTGAACATGCTTGGTCCTGATGCCCTGTGGGCCCCACCCCCCACCCCCCTAGACCCCCCTGCTCCCCTGCCCGGGACCCCTCCGCTCCCAACCAGGGCACTGAGTGAGCGGCCAGCCTGGGCGGTGGACGTGGCCCCGCCACAGCCTGCTCCTCGGTTCTCGGGCGGGAACAGGGAGGATGGGGCGGGCGCTGTGCAAACGGCCCGGAGGAGGAGGAGGAGGAGGAGGAGGAGGGGGCCAAGGCAGGGGCCCCGCGTGGGAAAGGCCGCCCCACACAGCCTCTGCAACAAACAGCGAGCCTCACTGTGCCCTCGCGGAAGGCCTGTTCCCCGGGAGCTTTCCAGAACCTTCTCCTCTTCCCCATCTCCAGGGCAAGGCTCTGCCCACCCTCTGGGTTGTCCCAAATCACCCGAGGAGAGCCTCGGGGCATGCCAGCCCTGCTGCCCGGGACAAGGGCTGCTTCCAGAAGCTTCTTGCCAGCGGGCAGCCTCCCTTTCCCACTGCAGTCTCAGAAGCCTTCGCGATGTCGTCGACGCAAGCTCCTGACCGGGGACACCGCCCCCCATCTCTCCTACCCCCTCAAACCCCCTCCCCGCAGTTTCATTTCCAGAGGCCACTGGCCTCGGGTTTGCACTTAAGTCCTCTTGACGCTCAATCACGTGTGCACACGCGTGTGAGACAGAGCCGGCTTCCTGAGCACACGCCCTAGCCTTGGTTTGGGGCACAAGAGACGGGCTCTCACCCATCACCTCTGCTCAGAGCATCGACGCCCTCCGTCTCCGCCTCCGCCTCCGGCTCCCCGCGTCCGAGGATGCTGGACGGCCGCTGACACGCAGGAGCGACAGCCCCTTTCCGGAGGAGTGTGATCCGGGTGCGGCAGGCGATTCCCGGCGTCCCGTGACCCCCCGGCTGCCTTTCCCTCCGCCCGGACGGGATGAGGAGTGAGCATCCGTGACGTGCTGAAAGGTAAGCGTTTCTTGGGGGAGGCGTTCCTCGTGGCGAGCAGCCGGGTGGAAAAGGTCTCTCTCAGCACCTTCCCCGGCGTGCCCGTGTCATGCCGCTCAGGACGGGGGTTTCCTGTCGAGTCAGTGGCATTGGAGCTAATGGATACGTTCTCAGCACCCCTCGGCCCTGGGGTGTGTGTGTGTGTGTGTGTGTGTGTGCATCAGTGATGCTGGAGAGCAATTGTTGTGAAGTCCGCATAGCGGTGCTTATGATCGCTGCCAGCTGACCCTAACTGACGCTGAGGTTTGTGTTGTCACGTGCGGGGAGGGGGGGGGGAGGGAGGGAAGAGGGGGCTGTTGTGAGAAAATGGCTCTGGCCTGCTTTCTCAGGAGGCAGCCAGATTCGAAGGGGAAGAGCAGGATGGTGAGGATGTCTCGTGTCTACAGCCACGGCAGAGCTGTATAGCTGGACAGGCTGAGCCTTCTTAGAATCCCTGAAGCAGCCCAGCCGGTGTGGCTCAGTTGGCCGAGCATCGTCTGTCCCATGCAACCAGGAGGTTGCCGGTTCAATTCCCAGCCAGGGACATGCCCGGGTTTCAGACTTAACCCCCAAGAGGGCCTGTGCAGGAGGAGGCTGATGGATGTTTCTCTTTCATCTGAACTTCTCCATGTTCCTGTTTCTTTCTCTCTCTCTCTCTCTCTCTCTCTCTCTCTCCTCTCTCTCTCTGTCTCTCCCTTCCTCTCTCTGAAATCAATAAAAACATAATTTTTTTTATAAAAAAAAAACCTTGCACAAAGCATACTTGGGTTTGGTGTCCTAAAAAGATTTGGTGCTTCATGAGTGTGTTCCTTATTGATGGATTGGTTGAGTGAGGGATCGATTGACAATGTGACTGGCTGATCTGTCATTTCCCACTCCCGAAGGCGTGGCTTCTGGGAGCTCCGCTGGGAGTAACCGCCGGTGTCCTGCAGGCTCGTGTCTGTGTGCCAGCTTTGCCGACTGCGGGTGGTCTAATCTTGGGCAAGCTCCTCCACGGAGGTGAGCTTCCATTTGCTCCTCTAGAAATAGGAATAGTAGGAATGTCTTGTTTTGAGGGTTCTTGTTTTGAGGCATTGTCTACAAAGTCCTTAGTGCCATAGTAAGCTCACGATGAATAGCCAGTGAATAGAAGCTCTACTCTATGACAAAAGCAGCGGAGCTAATGACTACCGGGGCTGGTTTTCCTTAGAATGGTTCAGGAGGAACAGAGCTAAGGGGTGACGGGCGAGTCGAGAAGCAGAAGGAGAATCAGAGAGACTGGGAAAAAAACGTAATCATCATCATAGGTCTTCTAGGCTTCCCAACTATTCCGATGGGCATTCTTGAAAGTAACTAACCCCTAAGATGCTTTTGAGGACAAGAAGTAGGAAGCTCAACTGTTAATGGCTGAAAATCTTAGGCCGTTTGTCCTCCTAGACAGCAAGAAGCCAAGAGGCTGGGTGTCCGCTGCTTCCTGGACCTCAGGGTTGGCTTCCCGGCAAATCTCTTGGCTCCCATGACGATTTCAAGAACACGGCCCCACCCCCAGCGCTCACGCCCCCACACAACTCCGCTGAAAGGAGGAAGTCTCAGGGACAGAGGATGGGCTTGGTGTTGGCCTCCCTCATCTCTCACAGAGAAAATATTTTCCTGGGCAGCCTTCTCCTTGTAGCTCATTCAACCAGAGCTGGGTCACGTGTCCATCTCCGAAGCCATCATGGGGAAAGGAGAATGGGCTTATGACGCCTGGCACCGGCCCACGATGACTCATTCACTAGAGTTGTGTCCGCCTCTCCTAAGCACATTGCGATGGGGGGGAACCCCAAGAATATAGTATTTCTGCCATTAAGAGGAAGAGGAGGAGAGGACCGCTGAGTGAGTAACCAAGAATGTCCGCCTCCGCTGGCACTGGTTATTATGACCATTTGTCAGGCACGGAAACGGGCTCAAACAGGTCAAGTAAAATGCTCATGGCACACGCAACTTACCAATCATAGAAGTCAGTCTACCGGGTCAAATCCTTAGGCTCCCGATTTCGTGTGCCTTTCACTCCATTCAGCTGCAAGGTGATATAAACTGGGAACTCCGAGCTTCTTGGCAGACAGAGAGAAAAGAAAAAAAAAAAAGCCCAGAAGATGAACTTTGTAGTTCATTTCATGATCTGATCAAAAGGCGCCATGTAATTGTATCTGGAGAGGAACATTTTTTCCCCCAGGACGTTCTTGGAGGAATGGATTGCATGGAATCTAACCTCAGGGATCTAGTAACATAATGGATCATATCAAAACCAATAGCTGGCAAAGGCTCTGCCACTCTGAAGAAGAGACGTGTGTGGGTGGTATTTTTTTTATTTTTTATTTTTTTAACATTTTATTTTCTGTGAAGGTAGATGTGAATGTCATGCTCTCATGGGTGAACCAAGGTTTTGTCTAAGAGGAAAACATTTGGCAGAGAAGCTAACCTCTGTTGTGATGGAGTAGGTCAAGACTAGTAGCAGTACATTGGGAACAATTACTCACTACATTTTTTCTTTTTTTTTGGCATAGATAAGCTGGGCTTTGGTTTATGCGCAATTCCTGGCATATCCAAACCACATCCTTTCCTCTCCCATTTAAAAAGGCAAATGAGTGTGTGAGACTGTTTTGTGGATTACTTTGATCTGACTCATCCTACATAATAAAAGCCTAATATGCTAAGTGTCCGGTCAGCCATTAAACCAATCAAAGTGTAGTATGCTAATGATATGCTAAGGCCACTCAACTGCTCGCTATGATGTGCACTGACCACCAGGGGTCAGTCAGTCAGTCAGTTGACCAGTCGCTATGATGTGCACTGATCACTGGGGGTAGATGCTGCGACTGGTAGGTTAGCTTGCTGCTGGGGTCCAGCTAATCAGGACTGAGCGAGATTAGACACACCCTGGAGCCCTCCTATGATCCCTCCCTGACTGGCCAACCTCCTACATCCCTCCCCAGCCCTGATCTGCACCGGTGGGTCCCTTGGCCTGCGCCCTCTCGCAATCCAGGCTGAAGCCCCCCTCCCCTAAGTGATGAATTTCATGCACTGGGCCTCTAATTTATATATAAAAGAGCCCATCACTTGCAAAACTTCACTGGCTATCACTAGTTTAATTGTTGTGCCTTATTCCACATGCTACCATTGCAAAGCAGACGCAAGACCTCCCCCTGCTGCTGATCCCAGCTCGATATTCAGAAGAACAGTGCGCAAAATCACCTCCACGAGAAGGTGCTGCATCAGAGAGAAAACTCTGACGTTTCCTGGTGTTTGCCAAATCATCAATCTTTAAAATTACCTTAAGTAAATCTGCACATTGTCTCAGCACACAGCTGGAGGAAGATGTGCAACAAACAAACCAAAAAAATACCAACCAAACCAGCCGAACAAACAAAAAACACAGCCCTGCAGTCACCCGTAGTTACTCCTATGGAGCCACTGCTTTAGGCCCCCAAGACCGTGCAGTCACTCCTTTAGAGAGAGGCGCTGGCCTGCATGGAGAAAGCACGCACAGAATCCAGAGTCTTCGGCTGTTGCCATGGAAACACCGTGCCTCGGGGACCCTCCCACCTCCAGCTGTGGGGTGATGTAGTTTCTGGGTGAGCGCAGAGGCTTACCTTTATTTTAAAGAAGTCCCTGTTTTTGTTTATAGGAAACTAGAGGCCCAGTGCACGAAATTCGTGCAAGAGTAGGCCTCTCTTCCCCCAGCTGCCAGCACCGGCTTCCCTCTGGCCCCCGGGACCCAAGCTTCCTTCACAGCCCTGGAAGGGCTGGAAGGTCGTCCGGAAGGACGTCTAGTCTAATTAGCACATTACGCTTTTATTATTATAGATAAGAATCCTTTCTGCTGCAGAAATAGCTTTCCACGTAGCCGAGTGTTTGTCAGTCTGGTTATGGAAACACAGAGTAATTACTCAAACCTTTTTTTCAAAAAACAAACAAACAAAAAACAAACAAAAAACAAATGCCACCCAAACCGGTTTGGCTCAGTGGATAGAGTGTCGGCCTGTGGACTGAAGGGTCCCAGGTTCGATTCCGGTCAAGGGCATGTACCTTGGCTGCAGGCACATCCCCAGTGGGGAGCGTGCAGGAGGCAGCTGATCGATATCCCTCTCTCATTGATGTTTCTAACTCTCTATCTCTCTCCCCTTCCTCTCTGTAGACAATCAATAAAATATATTTTTTAAAAATGCCTGTTTCATTTTTGGAAGATGTTTATAAATACGTTTAGGGAGTCGTCTTGTTGATAACGCTGAGAAAACTGACATTTCCATCAAGGTACCCACGCCCCAGAGTCGAGAGATTGGCTACCGATGGGAAAATACAAGGAACTTCACTGAACTGCCCTATTATTACTTCCTAGGCACCGACCATGTGCCCGGTACTTAGGGGAGGAGAGGCGTCAGACCTTGCACGTCCGCGGAAGGAGGCTCCCTCTTCAGGGCTCAGGTAGGACCACGGTGTGATGCAGGCCCAAAGGGGTGGCCGCCTCTCAGCCTCCATGATGATTTCCGCCTGGGAATGCCCACCCGGGGCTGCTGCGTCGTCCCCTTTTACACGGCTAAGTGGAAATCAAAAACTCTATGTCCATCCACTCAACTTTTCATTCTTAATTCCATTTAACAAAGATCAAGAAAAACAAAACAGCAAAACAACTGCGAGCGGAAAAAACAAAACAGGCCAGCCCGCAGCTCACCCTGAATTGATCTGTCGGTTTGGCAGCAGAAAACCTCGGCCCTTAATGGCGTTCATTTTCTGTCCGTTTTGTCTTGTGAAGAAATTAATTACACTCATGTCAGCCAAAAATACCTTTGGGTCTTTAAATCCTTTTTTCCTCTCTTTTTCAAGATGAAAGTATTTCTGCCTAATTGACCAGCATCTGCCATTGTGAGATCCTCACCCTCATGAGAGATGTTGAGAGCGGGTGTGAGGGCTGACAGCGCGCTTCAGCGTGGTTCCAGCCGCCATTTAAGAATTGAGTTTTCTTCCTGGCATGTTGGAGGGGGACCTGGTGGCTGAAACCTGAGGACTGAGGGGGCGGCAGAGGGAAGAAGAGAGAGACAGAGACAGAAAACCAAGGTGACTGAATGGCTGGGGATGTGCAAATGGCTGCAACTGAACAGCAAGCTGATTTCTCTCTCTCTCTCTCTCTCTCTTTTTCTCTCTCTAATGCATGCATTTATTCGTTGTAGATATTTGTTGAGCATCTACTATGTGTCAATCCTAATTGAGGCTTGGGCATACAGGGTGAGTGGGGCAGGCCTAGTCTCTGTCCTCATCAAACTGACATTCCAGCCAGGGTGGGGCGGGGCAGCCTGGGGACAGGGGAACCAGCACAGCCGCCTGACATGGCGACAGAGCTGATGAATACATAACACGGGGTGCTGAGATGTAATCAGTGGTTTCGCCCGTGGGAGCGGCCGGGGAGGACTCAGAGAAGAAGAAATCTGAGCCCAAATCGGAACAACAAGAAGCCAGCTATGCAGAGAGCTGTGGGCCGGTGGCAGAGGATAAGGAGTTCAATGCCCTTGACTTACACTTCGGGTCAATTCTTCCCACGTCCCAGTGTTTTCCTGGTCTGTCTGGCTAACAAAGGGAAATGTCTCCGTTGGGTAATGGTACGTTTTCCTGATGTGGATGTCTTTCTAATGGCAGCATCGTCCTAACACCTGCTGGCCTGTCTCTTTAGCAAAGACAGAGCAGGCTCGGCCCAGAGCCTTCGGCAGGGAATAGTAGCTGGCTAGAATGAATGGTGTCATTTTATTTGTCCTTTATTTGTTTTTGTGGAGTTATTCCCCCCCCACCACCAGTATGCCATTTTGCAACAGTGATATGAAATATCCTTTTTGAATGAATGTCGTTAAGTGAAAAGAATGAATCAAATGTACAGACACTTATTCATTAAATAATAGCATAGGACTTAACAGAATTAAGGTGGCAGGGCATTTTTTTTTCCTCCCTTGTCTCTTCTTGGGCATCATTTCCAAATATGCAGAAGAAAGAAAAACCAAAAACACAGTCTCCATCTCTGCTGAAACTTAGATGCGATCGGGGATGCTTCACATATTTTGTTAAATCAGAAAGCTGATAGAGTAGCGATAACCAAGTTAGAAGGAGGAGGAGGTGCTGGGATAAAAATACACTGATTAAATACAATCCTGTGTACGGTATGGGCTCCTAGGTGGGTTTACTTTGCCTACTACCCAGAATGCACCACCAGGCTGATCCCCATAGGGTGGCGGTGGGGTGATGGGCAATTCCTCCATAGAGAAGGGGAACCAGAGGAAATATGCAGGAATACACTAATAATCTGGTTTGCCATCTAGTGACCCAGCGGCCAACACGCTCTCGCAGGCGCACGGAGCCTCCAGTTAATTATTTTGTTAGAGCTGCATTGTTAAAAACAGGCCACAAAAGATTCACAGATATGAAAAGGACACCCCCCACCAAGAAAGACAAAGGCCAAATGAGAAATCAGGAGGAGGAAAAATCTGAGATGGAGATAATAAAAAGAATAACAGAAGATGTCACAATATTATAGGTAATATTCAGAGAGGAACAAAAGCACGTTGCATCCATGAAATAAGGACAGGATACTATTGCTTTTAAGACTCAATCAAAGAATAAACAAGAAAGAACTTTGTGAAGAATATAGAGTTGAAGAGATAATAAATCCAAGGTCAGAATTGAAAGGTATAATTGAAAAAAAATAGGTCAGTAAATTGAACAACAACAAAAAAGACCAAAAAAAAAAAAAGTGAAAAGATAATATTTGAAAAATTATAACACCTAACTGTGGGCTCTGGCATCTGACTATGCAAACTTCTGAAAAGAAAGAACAGGTAGAATACATATCGAAAGAATATAATTTATTAAAGAAATTGCATGGGGACGTTTCTAGAACTGTTTCTAGGACGTGAGTTTTCTCAGGTGGGATAAGAGGACCCACTCAGAACTGAGCACTATGCATTTTATATTTTTAATTTTAAAATATATAAATATATATATTTTATTGATTTTTTACAGAGAGGAAAAGAGAGGGATAGAGAGTTAGAAACATGGATGAGAGAAACATCAATCAGCTGCCTCTTGCACACCCCGTACTGGGGATGTGCCCGCAACCAAGATACATGCCCTTAGACCGGAATCAAACCTGGGACCCTTCAGTCTGCAGGCCGACACTCTATCCACTGAGCCAAACCGGTATCAGCAAGCAGTATGCATTTTAAAAGGCTCAGCTAAGGCCCATTAATATGGTATGGTATTTTAGGACCCCCAGAGAGAGAGAGAGAGAGAGACCCTAAAACTTTTCTGAGTGGAAAAGAAAAAAAGAGAGAGAGAGAGATCATGGGAGGAACAACTGAATCAGATTGTTAACACCAGGGGAGAATGACAACGAATTTTCAGCCTAGAATTCTATACCCAGCCAAAATATCAAGTGTTGTGGTTGACTCACAACATCTCACAGACAGAACATTTACCTCTCATGGTCCCTCTTCCCAGGAAGTGACTAGAAGATGTAGTTCATCCAAGAAGGGAGTTTGGGATCCCGGAAATAAATCGAACATATGAAAGAAGCGAAGAGATTCCAAGATGAGGTACTATTCACAGCCATATACTCGTCCTAAAAATCAACCAGTCCTGATTGCAGCAGGAGGACATGGAGCTCCAGGAAGAGGGTCTCTAAGAAAAAACAAAAAACAAAACAACAACAAAAACCAAATCGGATAGATGATCTGATATATTGATACATGGATGAATCTACCAAAATGCTATTGGAGGAGAAGGGAACTTTTTAAGTAGATATTTTTTTAAAAGCTAAGAACATGAAAAATGAGACAATTATTGATTCCAAGAAAAGAAATATTTTCCAAAAAAGAAACATAATTCTGCCCCTTCGTTAGGCTCCAAAGTGAACGATATTTGCACTGTCAAAATACTGAAATTATTTTTCTCAATATTGCTTTCACTGGAACATGTCTAAGCTCCTGCTGGAAAGATCTGGGGAAAGGAAGCAGGGCAGAAGTGTGTGTGCGTTCGCAAGAAAGAAAGCCAAGTCCTCATTTACCAAAGTGGAAAGTCAAAAGCCTAAAATTAATGAATCAGGAGAGAGCTGGATCATCATATTATCTGTTAGAAATGTGAAGATTAATGCCTGAAGAAACCACTAAAGGAGTTAAAATGGATGCGTCTCGAGAGATGAATTGGGTTGAGCAGCAAAAAAAAAAAAAAAATTATTTCTCTATTATAAATATTTTTTTAGCATTATTTAACTATTTCACTTATGTTTAAAACAGAACAAATAATATATGATAATAAAAGCATAAATAGAACAGACATCTTCCGGATAAATGTTATATTAGGGTCTCTCTCTCTCTCTCTCTCTCTCTCTCTCTCTCTCTCTTTCTCCGGAAGCCGGGGCTGCAAAGGAAGCTCGAGTCCCGGGTGCCAGAGGGAAGCCAGCGCTGGCAGCGGGGGGAAGGAAGGCTTACTCTTGCACGAATTTCCTGCATTGGGCCTCTAGTAATATAACATTTATCAAAAGGATAGAAAATGTCATTGTTCCCAATTGCCTCTGAAAGACAGCCCCAATTTTTCACTGGACATTTGTCCACCTAAAACAAATACTAGGTTATGCCGGGTCTCTTGCAGCTAACTATGGCCATGTGACCGAGCTCTGGCCAACTAATTACAGACACCAGCGGTATAGACAATTTCCGGGATGAGTCCTCTCAGGAAGTGGTCCCGTTCTTTGTCCCCTCCTACTTCCTGCTGGAGCTCCAGGAGCCACGATAGTTTTGGAATGGAGGCCACACATGGCAGAGCAACAAGATAGAAGAGGCCTGGATTTCTATTACCACAACCTGCTCTGAATTAACTACTTTAGACTTAGAGAAATGAGGGTGACAGTCACTTTATCTTTAAAAAAAATAAAATAAAAACACATTGTTATTTGGGAACCATTGAATGAGACAAATTTAAATCCAACTTATTCACTTGCTTGTGTCAAAACTCGTGGCAGAGGCATGCAACTAACTGGATGTGGGGCGTACTGGTCTACCACGCCTGAGTGAGAAGAAAGGAGAGGGATAGGGAGGTAGCAGAGGGGTGGGGTGCCTGGAAGGCCCTGCTTTATAACATGGTGAGATCCACTCAAGAACGTAAGATAGAATATTACTGCGACTTGCAAGTCACATGTGGCTCTTTGGCCCCTTGAGTGTGGCTCTTCCACAAAACACCACGGACTGGGCGCGTCTATGTTGAAGAAGTGGCGTTAGAAGAAGTTGAAGTTTAAAAAATGTGGCTCTCCAAAGAAATGTCAATCATTGTCCTGTTGGTATTTGGCTCTGTGGACTCATGAGTTTGCTGACCACTGGTCTCACCACGGGCGGTCCACCTGGAACTAACACAGAACACACTGAGCATCTGCCCTGCTGGTTGCCAGCTTCCATCGGGACAGAGGCTGGCGGCCGGACAAAAACTTGAAAGGCACTTAACGGATTAAAATGGGAGCGAGGCAGAGAGAGGTGGAAGGGACCCAGAGCGAGGTCACCGGGGGCTGGGGGAGGGAGGGAGGGCTCTGAGGGTGACCACACGACTCTGGAGCCTGGAGCGGCTGCAGACACTGGACCTGGGATTGGGGTACTGTGGCCCCAGGTGTGCCCAGATCCTTCGGAAGTCCCATTTCCTCCACCATCCAAGGCTGCAGTGCCCACTGCTGGAGGGAGGCCCACCTCTCCCCAGGAGGCCGGAGGACCCTGAGCACGCGCCTGTGATGGGGCGTGCTGTGTGACCAGCCGCCGAGTCTCTGGGATGGAGCCCATCGGCCCGCCAAGCCTGGAGCATTCGTTACCGCCCTTTCCAGAGGCCAAGGTCTGTGTTCCTCAGGCCACTTCCCTCAGCGGCCTCGCTCCAAAAAAAACAAAATCTTAATGTGGTAAGATAAGGAAATGAAATTGACTATCTTAACCATTTTTGAATGTTTTTATTTTAAAGAATCTGATTTCAGAGAGAGGAAGCAAGCGGGAGAGAGGGATAGAAACACCAATGATGACAGAGAACCATTGGTCAGCTGCCTCCTACACCCCCTGTCCTCCCACTGGGAATCAAGCCAGCCGTCCTGCATGAGCCCTGACTGGGAATCCCACCTTGACCTCCTGGCTCATAGGTCCACACTCAACCACTGAGCCACACCGGCTGGGCTTAACCATTTTAAAAAATATATATATATTTTATTGAGTTTTTACAGAGAGGAAGGGAGAGAGATAGAGAGCTAGAAATATCGATGAGAGAGAAACATCAACCAGCTGCCTCCTGCACACCTCCTACTGGGGATATGCCTACAACATAAAGGTACATGCCCTTAACCAGACTCGAACCTAGGACCCTTCAGTCCGCAGGCCGACACTCTATCCACTGAGCCACACCGGGTAGGGCGGCTTAACCATTTTTTTTTTCAGTCTCCAGTTCAGTGACATGAAGCACATTCAGTGCCATCACCACCATCACTACCATCGCCCACAGAACCCTATCTGTCCCCATTTAACATGAGCTCCCCATTCCTCTCCCCCAGCCCCCGGCACCCACCATCCTACTCTCTGTTCCCACGGGTTTAGGAACGCAGAGGCCTCCCAGAGTGCAGTCACAGGGTGTGTCTTCTCGTGACCGGTGTACTCACTCAGCATCACGTCTTTGAGGACCGTTGTGCTGTAGCAGGTCTCCGAGTCCCCTTCCTCCCCTCTCCTCTCCAGGCCGCGGAGTGCTCCAGTGAAGGCACACTCCACTTTGAGGAAAGCCCTTCACCCGCCGACAGGCGCATGGGCGGCTCCATGCGCGGCTGCCGTGGGTAGCACAGATGAACATACGTGTAGAAGGACCTCCTCGGGGACCTGCCTTCAGTTCCTGCGGGCACAGTCTATCCACCAGCAGGATTACTGCATCGTAGGATAATTCTATGCTTAAGCGTTTGAAGGACCCCCGTTCTCCCTGGGGACGGCTCCCTTCAACCTTCACGTGCCTACGAACAGCCTCCTGGCCTGAAACCAGAGCCGCTCCCGGAGGTGTTTGCCTGATAAAAATGCCACTCCCCTTTAAAAAAAAAAAAAAAAGCAACCACCACCCAGAGCAACCATCTCCCCAGAGCGATCATTTTCAAATAGTTTCGCATGAGAATCATCTCGGGAGCTTTTAAAAAAAATCACCAGTGTGCCCAGCCCGGCTGGTGTGGCCCAGCAGTTGAGCATCGACCCAGGAACCAAGGGGCCGCAGGTTCGATTCCTGGTCAGGGCACATGCCCGGGGGGTGGGCTTGATCCCCGGTGGGGGTGCATGCCGGAGACAGCCGATCAGTGATGTTCCTCTCTCATCAATGTTTCTATCTCCCTAACCCCCTCCATTCCTCTCTCTCTCTCTCTCTCTCAAAATCAATTTAAAAACATTAAAAAAATAATCTATTAAAAAAAAATCACCGGTGTGGGTGGGTGTGTGTGTGTTGGGGGCGGCAGAGGGCACCTGAAGCCACAGAATCGGAACCCTCGGTGGTGGGATCTGGCACAGGTATCCCTTCCACTTGAGGCCCCCCCCACATCCCCCCGCCGTCACCCCCAGCCGCCTGGGTCAAGAGCGCTGCCCTTGCACAGCCAGCTCGCCCGCAGCCAGCTCTTAAAATAACTCGTCTTTCCTCTCGCCGCGCATGCTTTTCTGAGGGCCCGGCTCCAGGAAACAATAGACGTGTCCCTGGCTCCAGGAGTGGTGTTGGGCACGGAGGTGGTGACACGCAGCTTCCTGGTGCGATAGCGGCGTGTCGGAGACAGACGCCATCTGCCGTGGCGGGGGCGAGGGCTGGGCCGGGCGGCCGCACCCTGTCCCCTCGGCACCTCTCCCTTCCAGGGACATCTCTGGGGCCACGCTGTCCCAGACTGCTGGTATATCCCCCGACCTGCCCCCCAGACCCCCTCTCCCCCCCCCGCAACACAACACACACTCTACAGCCTGTGGGGAGGCAGGTCATTGTCTTCCTTCCCACCTTCTGGGCCTCCCTCCCACCAGGATGACTCTAACACGCTGCAGGTCTGTCAGACAAGAAGCAGGTGGAGAAAGAAACCAGTGTGGCTCAATGGATAGAGCGTCAGCCTGCGGACTGAAAGGTCCCAGGTTCCATTCCGGTCAAGGGCATGGACCTTGGTTGTGGGCACATCCCCAGTGGGGGGGGGGGGGGTGTACCAGGAGGCAGCTGGTCGATGTTTCTCTCTCATCCATGTTTCTAGCTCTCTATCCCTCTCCCTTCCTCTCTGTAAAAAAAAAGTCAATAAAATATATTTTTTAAAATTTATTTTAAAAAAGAAGAAGCAGGTGGAGAGAACTCCTATTTATACGCCCGCACCCCGAGTCCAAAGAGCCGGGGTGGATGGGAATTCCAGGAGGGCCACGCCGCCCAGAGGCCTTCCAGAGCCGTATCAATGCCAAGAGCCGTTTCCCCCATTGAAATACACTAAGGCCAGGCCACGGGCTGTGCTCAAATGACCCAGAAGGACGAAGACGGGAAGGGGATTTTTTTCCCCTCTTTCCTTCCTTCCAGGAGTGGCCCTTGCAGGTTTAACTGTAAAGTCTAATTACTTCAAGACATCATCATTTGTTGTGTACCCTATAAACCAGCGGCCCCCCCCGGAATCATGTTGTTTTTTTGAAAGTAGACCCCAAATAAAATGTCCTTTTATGACTCAGCAGATGTTTCTTGCCGCGCCAGCACTGTGCACGGGGGACACCGCGTGGGCCCGGGGAATCTGATTATGAATCCCATGCTCGCTCCATCATTAAGGGGCCCGTTAAAGGCATAAACAAGCTTTTATGCCCCGGTTTTCAGCAGCTGCTGGTGGCCCCACCAAGCGATAATCCACCTTTCAGCAAATATTCCTGAGCTCCGGGGAATAAACACGTCTCTGAGGGTGGCCTCGGGGCGGTCCCCGGCGTCTGGGGTCCTGGCTCGGGGGGAATTCCTGAAGCCAGAAAATGGACCAGAGGGGTGCGCTTGGGGCGTGCCGTTACAAGGGGCTGGCCCTCCTGTTCCTGGAGAAAGCCTCGTGTGTGTGTGTGTGTGTGTGTGTGTGTTTCTTTAAAATAGAAACTACTAGAGGAAATAATGAACAACATAAACTGATGAACAAAAACAGACCCAGAGAGAGAGAAGCAGCGACCAGACTCTCAAACCTCAGAGGGAAGGCGGGGGAGGGTGGGGGGAAGGGGGAGAGATCAACCACAGGACTTGTGTGCGTGCCTGTGGGCCTAGCCAGTGGCCATGGACAACAGGGAGGTGGGGGCATATGTGGGGAGGGGTTTGGGATGGGAATGGGGGGGGGATGAGGACAATTATGTGATACCATAATCAATAAAACAAACAAACAAACAAATAATAGAAATAAATTAAAAAAAAAAAAGAAAACAATGAAAAGGGAGAGAAAGACGTGTGGGAACTCTTCCTCCTCCCTGCAATCAAGCGAGCAGACATGCCCACGGATCCTACCACCTGTGCCTGGCAGGACATCAGCCGAGGGGCTTTGAGGCCACAAACCAAAGGAGGCGGGGGACAGCGTAGGTCCCGGGCCCGTTGGGTCCGATCCCCTCGGATGGACAGAGGGACGGACGTGACCCCTCTGCGACAATGCCCCCGCCCGAGGTGTGCAGGGCGGAGCCTCACGTCTCTGGCTGGACGGGAGCCAGGCCTGCGGTCCCCGGGCCCCCACCTCGGACTTCCTAAAGACAACACGCGCGGCGGGGGAGCTGCCTGCCGGGGCAGGAAACGCGGGCCGGCTGCGGCTTCCCGCGCCCGAGGGAGCCCCCGGGCACGCAGCCTATGGCGCTAACGTCCACAGCGACATCCTCCTCCCGCAGATGTCCGTCCGTCCGTCCGTCCGTCCGGGGGAGAGGGGAGAGGAGCAGCGGCCAGCCCCCCGGTGGGCAGCTACATGGAGTCTACGAGACACCGGGACACTCAGTACAAGAGGGGGGCCTTGAAATGAACTTTGGCCAAGTCCAAATCTGCTTCAAGATTCGTCATGGATGCCGAAACCGGTTTGGCTCAGTGGGTAGAGCCTCGGCCTACAGACAGAAAGGTCCCAGGTTTGATTCCGGTCAAGGGCATGGACCTTGGTTGCGGGCACATCCCCAGTGGGGGGTGTGCAGGAGGCAGCTGTCGATGTTTCTAGCTCTCATCGATGTTTCTAGCTCTCTATCCCTCTCCCTTCCTCTCTGTAAAAAAAAAAATCAATAAAATATATTTTTTTTTAAAAAAAGATCCATCATGGACAGAAGGCGGGGGAAAGACTTAGGATCGATATACTGATCGGGACCCCGTGCACATGGGCCCTGGGTAACCCTATGACTGTATTCTCACTCTGTGGGGTGGCAGGAGGGGAAAAGAGGGCCCTCCGGTGAAATACTAAGCTCTGCGCCCTGAGTGACGGCCGTAGGAAGGGCCCTTTGTGCCTTTTCTTTAAATAGCGTTTGCTCATAAATTTTCTTTTCCTCTTTTTTTTTAGGGGGCTGATGAGGGTTTATTTTCTTTCGGGGCCCGATGTCACTCTGTAGTCGGACGTGCTATTGTTCTGCAGCGGGCGCAGCGCGGGGAGGAGGGCGGGAGGCAGGAACCACATTGTGAGTGAACTTGAACTTGGCAGC